>JANHFZ010002219.1:0-27028 GCA_027560215.1 Halcyon smyrnensis
AGTCTTCATTGGAGACACGGACAGTGGCATTGAGTGCACCCTCAGCAACTTTGCCGATGACACCAAGCTGTGTGGGGCGGCTGACACACTGGAGGGAAGGGATGTCATCCAGAGGGACCTTGATAGGCTGGAGAGATGGGCTCATGCCAAGCTCATGAAGTTCAACAAGACCAAATGCAAGGTTGTCCATCTGTGTCAGGGCAATCCAGGCACCGATATAGGCTGGACAGTGACTGGTTTAAGATCAGCCCTGAAGAAAAGGACTTGTGGGAACTAGTGGATGAGAAGCACAACATGAGCCGTCAGTGTACACTTGCAGCTCAGAAGGACAATCGTTTCCTGGGCTACATCAAGAGAAGCGTGGCCAGCAGGTCGAGGGAGGTGATTCTCCCCTTCTACTCCACTCTTGTGAGACCCCATCTGGAGTACTGCGTCCAGTTCTGGAAGCCCTATTAAAGGAAAGTTATGCATGTGCTGGAATATGTCCAGAGGAGGGCCTTGAGGATGATCAGGGGGCTGGAGCACCTCTCCTATGAGGACAGACTGAGAGAGGTGGGGTTACTCAGCCTGGAGAAGAGAAGGCTCCGAGGAGACCTTATTGTGGCCTTCCAGCATCTTGAGGGGGCCTACAAGAAAGCTGGCGAGGCACTTTTTAGGATGTCAGATAGTGGTAGGACTAGAGGGAATGGATAAAAACTAGAGGTGGGTAGATTCAGATTAGACACTAGGAAGAAGTTCTTTACCATGAGGGTGGTGAGACACTGGAACAGGTTGCTCACAGACGTGGTGGAAGCCCCATCCTTGGAAGCTTTTAAGACCAAGCTGGATGGGGCTCTGACCAACCTGATCTAGTGGGAAGTGTCCATGCCTATGGCAGGGTGGTTGGAAATAGACGATTTTAAGGTCCCTTCCAACCCTGACAATTCTACGCTTCTATGATCCCTGGAAAAATGATGGAGCAGCTCATTTCGGAGGCCATCTCTAAGAACATGGAAGAGAAGAGAGTTATCAGGAGTTATCAGCATGGATTTACCAAGGGGAAATCATGTTTGAGTAATCCGATATCCTTCTGTGATGTTGTGACTAAATAGATAGATGCAGGGAGACCAGTGGATGTAGTCTACCTTGACCTTAGCAAGGCTTTAGACACAGTCTCCCATCACATCCTTGGGAGCGAGCTCAGGAACTGTGGAATAGAAGAACAGACAGTGGAATGGACTAAAAACTGGATACACAATAGAGCTCAAAGAGTATTGATCAATGGTGTAGAGTCCAGCTGGAGACCTTTAATTAGTGGAGTCCTGCAGGGATCAGTGCTGGGTCCAGTCCTGTTCACCATCTTTATCAACAACTTAGATGATGGGATGGAGTGCCTTCTCAGCAAGTTTGCTGATGACACGACACTGGGTGGATTGTCTGATTCACCTGAAGGCTGTGTGGCCATTTAGCAAGATTTGGACAGACTGGAGAGCTGGGCAAAGAGGAACCTAATGAGGTTTAACAAGAGCAAGTACAGAGTCCTGCACCTGGGAAGGAACAATAAAATGCACCAGTACAGGTTAGGAGGTGATCTGCTAGAGAGCTGCTCCATAGAAAAGGACCTTGGCATCCTGAGACAAGTTATCCATGAGATAATAATGTGCCCTTGTGGCCAAGAAGGCCAGTGGTATCCTGGGGTGCATTAAGAAGAATGTGTCCAGCAGATCAAGGGAGGTTCTTCTCCCCCTTTACTCTGCTCTAGTGAGGCCTCACCTGGAGTATTGTGTGCAGTTCTGGGCTCCCCAGTTCAAGAGAGACAGAGATCTACTTGAGAGAGTCCAAGGGAGGGCTACAAGGATGATTAAGGGACTGGAACACCTGCCTTACGAGGAAAGGCTGAGAGACCTGGGGCTTTTTGGTTTGGAGAAAAGAAGACTGAAAGGGGATCTAATTAATGTCTATAAATATATAAGGGCTGGGCATCAAGAAGAGAGGGACAACTTCTTTTCACTCATGCCTTGCGATAGCACGAGGGTCAATGGATTCAAGCTAGAGTACATGAAGTTCCACCTCCACATGAGGAAGAACTTCTTTACTGTAAGGGTTACAGAGCACTGGAACAGACTCCCCAGAGAGGTTGTGGAGTGTCCTTCTCTGGACATTTTCAAGACCTGTCTGGATGCATTTCTGAGTGATCTGCTCTAGTTCTGTCCTGCTCCGGCAGGGCGGTTGGACTCCCAACCTCTAACATTCTATGATTCTGTGTAACTTCGCAGCCCCATGAAACTGAAACTCCCTTGGATTAATATTCTCACCTGCAAGCAAGCCTTATGCAGTTTGTAGGACAATCATTTAATTAAATACAAATTGGGACTGGGGATTATCTTTTATATGCTATCACATCATCAGACTTTTTCCAACTTACTCTTCCCCTTGAGCTTGCTTTCTTTGCTAGACAGTGGACAAGTTTTACCAGCAGAAGAGAAGAATATCCTGCAACATCTGTTCCTGTGTTGCTCTCCTCCAAACTTAGTGGGCTTTCTTATTGTAAATGCTAGCTTGAATCCCTTATATTTAAGAGGACAGAGAGCTTGTCTCAGCAAAACAAGTCTCCACAAAATGTTATGAAGGATGGGATCACCAGAATCACTCACTAGTTCTTACAAGACAATTCCAAGGCAACCATTCCTACGCTGCCTACTGCCTTCCCTTATTCTCACCAAATACTTATCCTAAAAGCCTGCCTAGAACATAGTCCGTGTCATATACTCTACTTACTGCCCTGTCTCTGCTGAATTCATAATGAAGCATTATATTCTTAACTTTCTAGTTGACGTAAAAACTGAGAGTTGTGAATTATATTATATATTGTGGAAACTTAAAAGCTAAGCAGAATATTACCATACAGAAGTCCCATTATGGAAACAGATCTTAGTCTGGGGTTTGTTGTTGGTTTTCGTTTGGTTGGGCTTTTTTGTAAGAAAGATGTTCACTGTAGAGATGACTGTGTTATGTGTCCTCAAAGGGCAGAGAACAGGACCTGGACCATTTTATTTACTAAGAGACAGCTTCATGGGTAGAACCAGACAACATCTTTCGTCCCCACTGAGAGATGCCTAAGTCCAAGGCTGTCTGTGCCTACTTTTATGTACTGCATGGTTTTTTGCTTAAATATGGAAAATGAGGAAAAAACCAGAGATTATTTTCCCTCAGAAAATGAATGAAATACAGCTGTCATCTTAGAACAGATATGTTGACAAACCTGTAATATGAGAGTATATACAGAACAGTAACAGCAGAAATGGAATTAATTTGTAAAAGAACGATAAAAGTTGAGTAAATACTAAGCAAAATCCAACAACAAAATCTAGAAACCTAAGAAACAGACTTCTGAAATTCCATTCCTTTGAAAATGCAAATTCTAGAATAGTTACACGAAGTAGCAAGAAGATATACTACAAATAGTGATTCCATACACATGGAAGCTTGAAGAAGATGTCTTGATATCAGTTACTTGAGTTTTGGGTTGTTTTTTTAAAACATTTTGTTCAACTTTATCTGTTTGTTGCCAAAAATAGTAGCAGGAAAAGAACAGAAAGCTAGGATGGAATGTGAAACAAAAGGGTATAAAAATCAAAAATTTTGTAGATAATTTTCTATTCAGTTAAAAAGGTCCTCCATTTCCAATCCACCCTCCCCATATAATAAAATTCAGTCCATCTTTCATGTTCCTTTAACAATTCCAAAAGAAATCTCAGAATTAGTAAGTGAATGGGGTTTTTTAGGTAAAAAAAATATAGAAGGTTCTCAAAATTCTCTGCATGACAGCACCTATCATTCTGCTACATGAATAACTTCAAAGGCATCTGACATTTAGTTAATTATATTTTCCTGCATCAAAGGCTTTCCAGAACTCTGACATAATATATCCTATTTGCTTTGTAGTGTGTAGAACTGGTATCCGAGTAAACAAGGAAAACCAACAACAAATGTAAAAAATGTCATTTCTCATCCTGCTCACCCTTCCACTCCCATTATTGAAAAGTTTTCATCTTTGATTAGCACAATGAAAAGGTACCTCTTCTACTGTGGACACATTACTAAAGCTCATGTTCATCTCACTAACTTTGTGTGAAAAAGGTAAGATGTTCTGTCTAAACCAGAAGCATACACTTCAGGCAGTTTTTCTTCCTACTGTAATGTTGGTATTTGACATTAAATATTAGCTGAAGCCAACCACCATGAAAACATCCTGAAGATTATGTTTAAGGAGCACAAGTCATTAGCTTAGATTAGACAGCCAACCATCCAATAGCTGAAGTACAGCAAGATGGTTCCTTCTCTCACTACTTACCAATATATACGGAATTATCTCTTTAACCTTGATAGATAAAATTAAGAAACTTGTAATTTTCCTGTTAGCTACATATATGAACCAAGCCCTCCTGACTAAAATCAGGAAAAGCATATTCTGCTATGAGTTTCTAATAGTTTTTGTCTGTTCTTTCACTGGTTTTGAGGGTTGATTAAAAATGATGTAGCATCCCTTACAAAGAAATTCAGTATACAGAGTTTAGACTAAACTTCAGGTATTTTCTTGCCTACCATTTGATTTTATTATTATTATTATTATTCCCATAACAATCTCTGTGTTATTTTGAAAACTCATGCTGCATGGCATCTTCCTTGAAGCAAAATCATATCTCAGTGAGCAAGTTTATCCAATTTCACTGTCTACACATAACATTAGTATTTACTAACATAGAACTGATAGGTTTGTGGAAAGACGGTATTATATTAGAAATGTATGGTCATTTCGCTTCAGTCTCTCCACTTGACAGAAACGTTTCCCATTAATTTTTTGATGTAATGAATATTATTTATGAATGACTTTTTAACAGGACCCATGCAACACTTATTATTATGTTATTTAGCACACTCTACCTGTCTTCAGAGTACTACAAAACTACATGGGAACTTTCAAAATTGCTAACAGTTAGAGAAATTAATAATATTTTTCACAGATTTCTTTTACCATGTAATACATGCATACAGCAGTGCTCACACTAACCACAGTGTATGTGGTTTAAATTTGTTGATCATAGTTGAAAACAGCGAACAGGAAAAGGTAAGCACTAATACCTTTCATAATGAGGAGAAATAATTTTTAACAGTATGATTTAATAACAAAACATTATGCCTCAGGACCTTTCCAAGACTGGTCTATTCTTGTTCTCCCTTGCTTAAAAATGTGTCCTCTTATAAAAGTATCTTCCATCCTTTTCCTCTTTTGCACATAGCCTTCTCAGTCTAATTCTCAATTCTATCTCAGAGGGCACATCACTAGCTTGTGCTTTTCTCCAAATGTACATTATTTCCTATAGATCTCTTCTTCTCCCTGGTCATTTATTTCTATCTTCCCTTCATCTTTATCATAGAATCATATAATGTTTTGGGTTGGAATGGAACTGTGAAGTTCATCTAGTCCAACCCTCCTGTTGTGAACAGGGACATTCACAAGTAGAGCAGGTTGCTCAGAGCCCTGGTCAACCTGACCTTGGATGTATTCATGGGATGGGGCATCCACCACCTCTCTGGGTAACCTGGGCTGGTGTTTCACCACTCTCATTTTAAGACATTTCTTCCTTATATCTAGTCTAAATCTACCCTCTTGTAGTTTAAAACCACTACTCCTTGTCCCATTGCAACAGGCCCTGCTAAAAAGACTGTCCCTATATTTCTTATAGGCCCCCTATAAGTACTGAAAGGCCAAAATAATCTCTTCCTGGAGCCTTCTCTTCTCCAGGCTGAACAACCCCAACACCCTCCCCCTTTCTTCAGAGGAAAGGTGCTCCAGTCCTTTAATCATTTTTGTGGTCCTCCTCCAGCCCTGCTCCAACAGGTTCACGTCCTTTTTGTTCTGATGACTGCAGGGCATATACATATATGTAAGATATATATAGAAAGATACATCTATTCAATCAAAATCAAAGTGATTTTTATTTTGTTAGGGAATTTATTTAATTTAGTTCGTGAAGGATTTCTGGGTTTCTATTTTTCTTTTCTTTTTTTTTTTTTCCCAATTGTATCCATATGGGATGATATTGGAGAAAAAATAGAAAACAATTTGCAGCTGCCAAGTTAACCAGGAAGAACTGATTTTTTTTTTTTTACTTGCCCTCAGTCAAGTGATTTAGGTCAGGATTGAAAAAAACTATACCTCATCACATGGCAGCAGTTATAGCTTCCTATGTGCTTCTATTAAATTATCTTAAGAAATCTCACTAATAAAAATCATACAAACCAAAAATATCTACCAAAAACTAATACAGTCAATTAATAGAACAGATGGAGGTCAGGGCAGACAATTAAATCCCTTTGACAGAGGAGAAGATTATTCTACCTCATATAGGATATATGTCTGTAATTCCTCTCTGATCTTACTTATACTTTTATTCTTCAAAATAATTCCTTCATAATTCCTTCTCTGGTGTGAGAGACAAAGATCCACCATCTGAAGGTCTTTCTTACTGCTTTAAAGTGATGGGAAAGTGCACACAGGTTTTATCAGAGGCATTTTTACTGATTTCTAGAACAAGGAGACTGAATATGCTTTTTTTTTGCTTTTATTTAAACATCTGTTACCCTACTTGAAGTCTGTTCCCCAAAAGGATATAACAATCACCTTGACAAGTTTCTAACCACTTTCTTTTTTGGAATTTATTATTTTTTTCCCATAAGCACAGAAGATACCCATCCAGGAGTCCTGATTCATTATTTCTCTGGCTCTAATTTCCTGGCATATTGATACATTCTACCAATTTCAGCATATTTGTAACAATTATGTTTCCTAAATTCTTGCACCAAGGCAGTTGTATTTCTGGATGCCAGACTTACACTCATAAGACTAAAAACTGTAAGTATTTTCATATTCTGGCAATATAGATTACCTATTTCATATTTCAAACAAAAAGGTTTGCACTACCAGAAACTGAGTTGTTTCATTATTTCTTTCTGATTTTGCTGATTTCCTGCCTATACATTTCAAATGTATAAAACCCCTATGTATCAAATGTATCAAAACCATAAACAGCCATAGGTAAATATTTTTAGCTAAGGTTCTAAATTAAATTTTCCATGAGATAATTTTTCATAAAAATCTCTGCATCAAATGAACCCAAGTTTTCTTTTAGTTACAGGGCAATTAGGAGAAAATGTCTGATGTTTCAGTCCAGAACATCATAAACTAAGCAGCATAAAAATTCTGATAACTTTAATTCCTTTTTTAAAAAAAATTAACTCAGAACATACTGTCATAATATTTCCAAGTTAACAAGCTCAGCACCCTATGCTAATATTTAAAGCACTGAAAAGTCCACACTCTAAAAGACAATAAACCTGCCAATACAGTGATGTTTTACTGTTATTGTTGTGATTGCTTTGTCAGAGCTCCAATTTCCATCATGGAAATTCTAATACATTCATCTTCTTTATCAAGCTCATCTACTGAAAACTCTTGCTTTGTAAATTAATAATCTCAGATTACTTAGTTTCTGCACTATCATCAAAGCTTTGTCTTTCAGATATGGGTTCTTTAATTCTACTAATTACAAATTAATTTACAGTATATGATAAAAATAGCAGATGTTAATTTCTTGTACTCTTATGTAGATTATTACCTCACTGTTTACACTTCTGGTTTTGTAATGGCTTCTAAGTGTATGGAAAACAGATTCTTGTTCTGCCATTGGCTGAACATTGTAGCCTCAAATTCAATCAGTTGTATTTCACTAATAATAAAAATTCTGAAATAAAAATTATTTCAATAGACTTCAAAATATTTGCTTACATTTTATTTGGCCAAGGAAAGATTATTTTTTGCAGTCACATTCCTTTAAACAGAACTGTAGTAGCAATAGAGGGTCTCAGTCTCTAATGGTCCACCCTGTAACTTTTCAAGTGACTGATCATGATTATTATTTTTTCTTTATTTTGTTTACTTTTTTCCCCTCCTTTTTGATACTTCCAGAGAATGAAAGTGAAAGGGATATATTGCTAACTTAAATCAATGGGAAGAAAAAATGAAGTGCTCTTAAATTAACATCACAGGATCATAGGATGGTTGATGTTGGAAGGGATCTTTGAAGCTCACCTGGTCCGACCCCTTTGCTCAAGCAGAAACACTTTAAGACTGTTTCCCAGGACCATGTCTAGACAGCTTTTCAGTATCTTCAAGGAGGGAGACTCTACAACATCTCTGGGCAACCTGTGCCAGTGTTCAGTCAACCTCACAGCAAAAATGTAGCTTCACATGTTCACAGATAAAATAAATAAATAAATAAAAAAAATTCAGTATGTAACACAGTTACCCAGCTAAACTGTCACTTCCTTTAAAAGTAAATATATTGAAAAGATGGGGACATATGCAATAACTAGCATTTTTCACTCATGATTGACATATCATAATCACTAGAAACAATATTCATATTAATATTTTCAATAGCAATAGTCTTTCAATCAATTTGTTGAATGCAAGTTATCTTCTTACAAGAATTCAGTATCAGATACATCTAAAATAAAATAGCATTGAGACAAGCCAAGCAGCTATCATTCAAATGAAAATAATCTTAACTGACCAAGGATAGCTTGCATTTTCAAAGCAAAAGGAGACAGAAATAAAGCATCTGAAATAAATCTTTTCAAAACTGAATTATAACTAAATTAAAGTTAGTTTATCAGCAGTTTATGCACGATGTGATTTTAATCAACACGCATTGCAGAACAGAAAATTTTCCTTAGGTTTGTTATATTTATACTTTTCCCAATTTTAATAATTATCCTAATACATCTTCATAATTCTTTCAAAAGTCTTGAATGTGAAATTTGTTGTTTTAATTCTCTAAAATCAACAGAACCAAAGTATTTGGATGAGAATAACAGGAATTTGATTTTGTGCAAGTAAATTAATTTCTCTAAAGGATTTTGGCAACGTGCATGCACTCACCTTGCAAAAAGCGTACCAGTGTAAAAGAACAAGAATGCCATTACATGAATTTGGATAGCATTCAGATCAACTTCAGAAAAGCAAACCTGGACATAACTTTTGCTTACCAAAAAAAATCCCATATGTCTTTTTTATTCCTTGAATTAATAGTCTATAAACATGGTGCAAGTGGGGGTTTTTTGCAATGAAAATTAACTGGTGACTTTAATTGGAAATTGGCTGTAGTAATAGTTATTTTCTGGTATACCGCTCATTACAAATCAGTTGTGCTTCATTTTCCTACTAATGTGTTATATCTGGAATCTCTTTCCATCTTTTTCTTGGATTTACATTTCAGGTAATTCTATGTGTATGTTTATCTTTTTTGGAGGGATGCATGACAAATGGAAAAGAAGACAGTTTTTAGAACTTTAAATGAAGCTTTGTGTATTTCATATTGGAAAATATTGTTAAATTAGAAATAGCTACAATGAAAGAAGGGAATTCAGATTATTGAAACACTTTAGCAATATTTTATAATGAAGAGAAAGTTATGCTGTTTGCAAGGACTTTTGCACTCTAACTTTACATTGAAGAGACATTAATCTTAAAGGCTGTCTACAAGCAGTCCAAATACATGTTTTATGGTCTAACATCCTATTTTGATATTATTTAAGTATGAGTAGACTGCAATTCAGCATAACAGTTATTGCTCATTATTCATAGAAAATTTTAAAGGATTTGCATCTTATCCTTACGAACCAAATTCATGACATGACTACCCATAACAGTAGTCACAGTGATATGACATAGCATAAGAAATGTCACCTACATACTTTAAAAGCAAAGTGCGAAGCCTCAAATGATAGAATCAACAGTTTTTCAGTACAATTAAGTTCACCGACTTCAAAACACATTAGAATTAAATGTGTGATTTAGTTCCAGATCAAAGAGCTTTGTTTCCACCATAGAGAGCCAGAATAGAGTTTTGCTTAGGTTTCAGATTATTAATTTCTTACACCAACAAAAATTGCAGATTTTTGAGATTATAACTAAGCACAAAATATCACCATTTTTTTCTAAATTTGTATTAAAAAAAACTAAACTGATTTTGCTAATATTCTGTGAATAGTTGTGTAACCTTTAAATGTGTGTTAATGCTTTAAGTACAGGTAGGCAAATCTCCATCACTGTCATAAAGATAATAGTATTAGTTCCTACCTATTCCACAGAAGTAGAAACTATAATGACTGAAGACAGACAGAATCTTAATTTTACTTGACCTGAGTAGTTTTCCCTACACACAAGTAATTCTGAACTTTTTGTCAAGTAGTGGATAAGCATATTACCATATTTGTATTGTTTTCCCTTTCTTTGGCTTTTTACTTGGGAAAGAACAACAGAATACAAAATAATATGTACAAAAGAAAATGTATTTATTTTATAAGGAGCCTTGTAGAGGGAGTATTTTAGATATTTTTTTGCTTCTATATTTAAGATTCAATAGAAAAATATATGTATTTTGTGCATAATTTCAACAGAAAATCAAAACAAAATACTGCTCTAAAATGTACAATACCAAATAACTGTGTCTAAATTGGCATGTAATTAAATGTATTTTATATTCACATACACAAACAAGCACATTTACCTTCAGAATCAAAGAGCGATTTTTCAGTTCTAAGACATTTCTACAAGTAGTTTGGCTTCCTGCTGGCAAAAGCAATTTATTTCTTTGTTTTGAAAAAGAAAGAAATATGCCATCATCTTCCTTAGTTACTCAACAGCTGTGTCAATTTGTTTGCAGGGCAGTGATTAGCTAAATTGTGGTGGATTACTTGTATTTGGCACAGAACAGAAAAAAAATCAGTATTTTTTATCATTAAAGTTGATCATTAAACTATTGAATCATAGAATCATTTAAGATGGGAAAGATCTTTATGATCATTGAGTCCAACTGTAAACTTAACACCCACTTTGCTACAGCCTCCTTTCCTCTAGGCTAAACAGCTCCAATTCCTTCAACTAGTAAGACTTGTTCTCTGGACCCTTCACCAGTGTTCTTGCTCTTCTTTGGATGCTATGCAACATTGTTTCCCTAAGCTATGCGATATTAGGATTTTTAAAAATACTTAATCAAATGAAGTACCTAGTCAGTTTCTCAAAAACAAAACTCAGACTATCCAAATAGGCTGCATGTGACTTACTAGTTAACCTTAGAACTAAGTAACTTGTAGTTAAGCTTAGAAGTGCGTAAACTTAAGAGACCCTCTCTTTTCCATCACTATGGGCCAGAGGTCCCGAGCCATAGTGATTTGCAGGTAAATTTTAGATCCAGCACTTAAAATCCCAGTAAATATTTTAGGCACCTGAAAAGCTCACTGAAGCCAGTTTTCTCCCAACACACAAAAATATGCTTCTGTATTTGCTCAGACATCCAGCATCTCACGTGTTTGTTCTCAGATCAAAAATTTGGGGCAAATTTCAGTTCTAAATACCAGACATCTCTTCTGCTAAATTAAATAGTCTACCCGTGAGATAGGTGTCTAGAAAATCAATAAGGATGTAGGACATTTTATTTAATACAATCTAGAAACATATCCAGAATATGAAAATACAGGTGCATAAGTTTGACTACACAAACTTCTAACACAGAGCTATCAGATACGACATAGGACTTATGGGATATGCAGGCCCCCTGGCATGGTGCTGGAAGTTTAATTCCTAAAACTGTACTAAAAGCCTGTTTTTAAGAACCCAAATCTCTTTCAAAGAACCAAAACCCTTAATTCTCCTGATCTGCTGTTTGGTAAACAAACTTACACCAACTCTAGTACACACATCCATGACATTAGCTAAAATTAACCACAATGAGAGCAATATTGAAAAGGATTTCGCCATTTATAATTTCTTAAAAATTCCGGAAAAAAAATATGGAAACCAAAAACTTTATTGTTCTAGCATTACTGATTTTCCACCTATTTTATGGCCTAATTCTAATTCTGATGCTGAGTGTCTATAATCTAAGCTACATATGTGTTAAAACTAATCAGTTATGTATGTACTAGGCCATTTACTTTAAAACTCTTGCATGTTTTATAAGCATGCATAGATAAACACTGTATATTAGCCAGACAAATCATAGAATCATAGAATGGTTTGGGTTGGAAGGCACCTTCAGAGATCATCTAGTTCAACGTCCTTATCTTTCACTTAGATCAGGTTGCTCAAAGCCCCATCCAACCTGTGCTTGAACACTTCCAATGATAAGGCACGTACAATTTCTCGAGGCAACCTGTTCCAGGGTCTCACCACCCTCATCATAAAAAAATTACTTCCTTATATCCAGTCTCAATCTACATTCTTTCCATTTAAAACCCCTGTCCCCTGTCCTGTGACTATAGGCCCTGGTAAAAAGTCTGTCCCGTTTATATATTGAAAGGCTGCAGTAAGGTATCCCTTGATCCTTCTATTTTATACCCTGAACAGCCCCAACTCTCTCAGCCTTTTTTTACAGGGAAGGTGTTCCAGCCCTCTGATCAGATTCGTGGCCCTCCCCGGGACCTGATGTCTGTCTTGTGCTGGGGACCTCAGAGTCAGATGCAGTACTCCAGGTACAGTCTCACTAGAATAGAGCAGAGAGGAAGAACAACTTCCCTTGACCTGCTTGCTGGTCATGCTTCTTTTTATGAAGCACAGGATACAGGTGGGTCTTTGGGCTTCAAGTGCACAGTGCTGGCTCATAATTGATTTTTTCATCCACTAACATTCCCACATCCTTCTATGCAAAGCTGCCCTCCATTCATCACCCAGCTTGTATTGATACTGGTGTTTGCCATGATTGAGATGCAGAATCTTGCACTTGGCCTTGCTGAACTTCACAACGTTCTCATGGACCCACATCTCAAGCCTGTAAACATGCCTCTGGATGTCATCCCTTTCCTCAAGTTAATCAATTGCACCACTTATCTGGATTTCAACCAAAGACTCGCACTCAATCCCACTATGTCACTGATGAAGGTATTTAATAGTATTGTTCCAGTATGAACCCTTGAAGGACACCAGCCATTACTAGTTTCCACCAGTAACCAATGAAGCCCTTGATTTCATAACGTTCAAAGTAAGGACTACATGATATGGTTGTCTTCTGTTCTAGAAACTGGTGATCCCAGAGGTCATCTTCTGTCAGCTGTTTCTAGAAGCAATTTAAACTGCAGTGTGCAGAACTCAAATTAAGTCATAGGGACTACAGGTAAACATAAGATTTTGCTGTTACACAATTCTATTCCTTTTATATGAATACTGAGGAAGATAGCTGCTGAATGACTAATGGAAAGGTAAAGGGATATTTAGTAAAAAATACAGATGGTGTTCCCTTGCCATGCTACGATTTGTCCAAACAAAACAAATATAACATACCACATCAGATCACATCACATCACATCACAGTCTTGTGGTTTTGAACCTTCACAGGATAATGACAACTGCTTAGATGTAATTCATTTACACTGGAACTTTACATTCAAAAACTTTACTGTTGTTATTAGCAAAAGAAACCACTGAGGGTTTTTGAACATTTTTTTTTTAAGAGTTAAAAGTTCCCTGCAGAAACTGATAGGATTCACTGAATTCCTGTTAGACAACCAGTTCTGTATGACATTGAAATAGCACGATTTTAACAGCTCTTCATTATTGTTTTACAATGCTTTATGTAACATAATTTTCAAATTAATTTTCTGCAAAATCAATTGTATTTATGGAATTGTTGCTTAGATAAGAACAGTTTATGCTTCTTAAAATTTAAGGCAATCAAGACTCATATTTTTATTTTCCAACAGACAACACCAATGAAATTGTACTTAACAAAAAAAAAAAATCATTAAAAACCTGTTAAACTATTGTCCTGTTTTGATTTAGAACAGAACTAATTCTGTTCAGTGATTTTACTTTTCAGCTCAGCCTCTTCTAACCAGCTGCACTTTCTGAAGTTAACAGCATGTTTTCACAGGCAGTATCTGCTTCTAGCAGTGATAACACCCTAATGTTTAGAGTCACTACCAATGACTGGCGTGCAGACCAAGGCCACTGCTGGATCTTGTGCAGCAAGTTGGGAGGTGCAGAAAGTAAAAGTCCACACCTGCAGGGAGGAGCAGACAGGAAAGGTGACCCCAACTGAGCAACGAAGTATTCCATCCCATATACATCATATTTGGTATAAAACTGAGGGATCACAAAGGTCAAGACTTCCCCAGTGAATTCTCCACAGCATTAGTGGTGACAGTGACGTAATGGGCATTGTTGGTGGGGGTGCTTGGGGGGAGGGTTTCAATATGGGGTTTTTGTATGTTTGTATATATTCCATATTATTACTAGTACTTTCATTAAAGCTGTTCTAGTTTTCTTTTTTAATTGGTATGTCTCTCTACCTTATTCCCTTCCTCTTCCCCATTGGGGAGGGAGATGCATAAACAGAGAACATTGTTATAAGTCTAGTGGATGGCCCTGACCCTAAACCTTGACAACTATCTCCCAGAAATTTTTAGAAAAGCTAATGATTTGAAGTAAAATTGTTAAAATTATTCAATTACATTGCCACCCGGAAGAAAATTTAATGTTTTTTTGTTTGTCATTTCATACTTGAATAATATTTGCAAATGCTTCATATTTCCATTTCTCACTTGGGTTCTTCAGAAATCCACATACTGATGGACATCATTAGAATTCACCCACATATAAGTACTTTAGGTCAGTCATAGTGAAATACATAACTAAATATTGCAATATAAAATGAATGGATACATCACTTGAAATTCAAATGGAGGTAAGGACTCTTCTATATTCATTAAAACATCTGAACATTTTGATTCCAGTATTCACAGAAGGTCTAATGTTGAAGATGTCTACCTTTAATGGCAAACACACTACAATATCAATGATGTAATGCATTTCCTAAGGTTAGATTTACCAATAACATCTCACAGCAAAGGAGTTGATGCAACTTCTTGTATTTTTTCTAGATCAACTGAATCACAGTTATCTGTATTGGATGTAGGATTTCAGAATACTCTCCCTGGACACAAATTTGTCGATCCATAGAAAGAACAGCCTGAAACCACAGCTAGACAGTTAAATCCTGGTTAAATTCCCAGACAGTAGATGATCAATCGAATTTACACTACCTGAAGAATTTCTTGAAGAAGATACAGTTTCAAATTTGGAAACCTACTGAAATGTTGACTGTCAGTCTTAATTAATTAACATAACCAGACCAACAGTTCTGGGATCTTCAGCTGGTAAGTTCATTGGTTATTCCTGTTTATCAATTATGTTTCAATATGGAAAACACAGCTGCTATCTTTACAAAAGGAATAATTTAAGTTCTTTCCCTCTTTCTGTTTCAAAATTAAGAAAATTGTTGGGAAGATTGTGTACTGCAGACAATGTCAGCATAGTCTCTATATCATAGTATAGGTCTTAGGAGCCTACTTAATTGATAGATTTCCATGCTACAATTATGTTAATACTTCACCAAAACAGAAAAAAATGTGGGAAGTATTTTCTTCCATCTAAGAGTGTAAAATATAATGAGAAGCCGAAGAGAAAACCAGAAATAACAGTTGAAGGCAGTGCTTAACCAGAATTTGGATTGCTCAGCTGAGTACACATAAATGCTGACAAGAAGGGGCAAAGCAAAGATTCTGATCAACAATACTGAATCCCAAGAACTGAAAAGTAGGCTGAGGAGAGCTGACAGCTCTAAGAATAAGAGTTATATTGTGCCTTGATTTTCCTCAGAGAATTAAGAGATGATCCATTTCCTGAAACTTGCAAGACTAGAGCTGGAACGATTTATTCCTACCTTCTATTATGAAGGCTTTATTACTCCCTCACATTTGTTATAATAAATGATACAAGACAGAAGGCTTGATCAGAGTTTGAGAACATGATCAAGAACCTGACATTGTGTGACTATATCAAAGAAACTACACAGCATCCCACGAACTACCACAGGGCTCCATCTGCACACTCAGCTGTCAGGTCAGGATTTTAGAATGAAATCCCACCATTTAAACTAGTTTACACCTGTGATATAAGTTCAAAATCTGAGGACAAAGCATGGGCCATTTGTTTGCTTTCATTTTTTACTACTACATTGTGCATTGTCAACAGCAGTTTTTCCATACTCTGAACTTAAATTGAAGTTTTCTCATCTTGAGAAAGATTATTGGTTTAATTTGAAGACTTTTAGCTGGAGATCTGGACAAAAATGATATAAGATTACAATATAGCAAAAGTCACAGTTACAATATGGCTGGGCTACCATATCTAGTTACTTTTTGAACTAACACTGATAATTATACACACCACTCTTCAGAGTTGTTCTGTTTATCAAAATGGATCCTTATTGTCCACTGCAAATACAACTCCAAAGTTAGTTTGGCTTGGGTTGTACATTTTCCTGAAAGCCTGTGTATCCATTTGAATTTATCCCTTATCATAAGACTATAACTTTATTCCAGACGAAATAACAAATTCCTTAATATATATTGCCATATTTCCGTTCTGTACTTTTCTAATATCTTGGGGTTGTCAGTTAAACATAAATGTTTGTGGCTACATATACTTCAGGAAATTATCTAGCAGAGAAGCAGAAATAAATTCGATGCTAATTTACAACTTCATTTTCTACTGTCACGGGCTTTTTATGTATAGTCCAATTATCACTTAACATGAACAAGTAAATTTTCAAAAGGCACAGCTGGCTTCTGATGTCCACTAACTTGCAGTGGAAGTTAAAAGCCAGACATGAATAGGCTCTATCTCACTTTTCTGTTTTAATGTTCTTTGCTTCCCTTTCTTCTCCTTCTCACTGACTTTCCCCCTCTGTATTATGAAGAACAAACTAAATGATGAGAAAACAGTGAAAAATAAAATCAGACTCTTCCTCAGTTTCCCTTCAGACTCTTCAGTTTCTGTGGTTTGTCTCCATTTACTGTGATAGATCTTGAGATCTCCCTTTATGGAACATGGCTGTGGCTAATTCTTGTGTGAGACAGTATAGATCTACCACAAATTGCTAGTTCCGAAGAAATCAAGCGATTATTTCGACTTCAACTTCAGCTTTGTATTCTTCATATCAGGCTTGTATTTTTTGCATTAGTTACTTGCCTTTTTCCTGAAAAAAATGGCACGTATTCTCTGAGGAGAGCAAGTAATTGAATCCTATGTAGGGTATTCATGTGTAAGGTATACTATTCACTATAGAAACCAGTAAGAGTTCAGCTATGATCATGATTAGCATGGATGCTAAGCTATTAAACAGGCTCCTGCTCATGAAGTGTTTTTTATTCAATTACATTTAAATTGCTACAAATTGGAATAAACATGGTTCAGTGATGCAAAAATCACAGGAGTTTTCAAAGCTGTTATTTTCTTTGTCTGATTTTTACACTTCACATAATGGTACCCTTGGATCTCATAAGTAACCTGTCATACCTTGAATTACTGCTTATTCACAACTTTATTATAACATCAGATATATTACTATACCTTCTTGAATTTAGGACCAAATGATAACACTACATTGAAACATCACTGTATGCAGCTAGCGCAATGGTTACAGAAAAAGTCACATCTTCAAAGTTCATGTATCATATAAAGTGAGAATGAAGAAAAGAAACTTTTCTGATCATTTGTACATGTCTTTCATTTATCATTAATCAATGTGTCAGACACAGTATGAAAGAATGGTAATTAGACATAATGTTTTATAAATAGGATAGGTTTTATGCATAGATTTCTAAACTAAAGCTTTGACATGTATTTCATATTGATATCATAAGTATATATGTATGTACACATATATCTATGTGTGTGTCTATGTGTACAGTATATATTAGAGTATATAATTTCATATTTTGCTAATAAATTGAGAGGAAAAGATAGATATTTATGGTAACAATATGAAAGAGCAACCAAGTCCCTTTAATTATATGGACCCGTAAGAACTTCAAAACACAACTGTGTTTTGTAAACTGAAGACTGTCAACTCTACCTGGTACAATCTGTCCTGGAAACCCCAAACCTTACAGAACGTTAGGGGTTGGAAAGGACCTTGAAAGGTCATCTAGTTCATCCCCCCTGCCAGAGCAAGATCACCTAGATCAGGTCACACAGAAGAAGTATCACAACCATCAAGTTTAATCCCATGTCTTTTATCTATGAACTGATTGTTGTCAATCAATATTTACAGAACTGAGAAACATAAAAAATTCATGCTTCACGTGAATAAGAACATAAACAGCACTAATGTTTAGAATGGTTTGTATTCCATGTCTTACGGCAAACAAGCATTTTAACTGGATGTATATATTGCAAAGATATATTTCGAACACATTTAAGAACACCAGCAACAGAGTCTTGTTTGAATTTCTTTTATATGTTTTACAGAAAAGAAGAACTATTCTGAACTTATTTTCAGTACTTACCACTGTGTCGTATTTTTAAGAAGGCTTCAGAATTCCCCCACAGGAGGCGGCATGATGTCATTTTAGTTACAGCAGAGGTTTTTCCTATTAGAAAGAAATATATAGTGTTCTTCAGTAAACGGAGAAAGAAAATGCATGCTTATGAGTCACAAATGATGGAAAAAAGTTACTTATTAAATTACCTATGGTGCTGTTTTTGAAGATAAAAAAAAAAAGAAAAATCGCAATATTGATGCCCAGAGAATAAATACATTGATAACTGTGTATTGATTTTCATCATAAAAATTATTAGCAATATTTTTATTTGCATATTGATCACTGCTACAAAAGCATAATAGTCTTTAATCCTATAGGCCATGAAAGTATATGTTTTGGGGAAAAAAAGCTAAGGCAATCACTTCAAATTAGAAGAAGAAAAAAAATCACCACAAAACCCTTAAGTATTTCTGTAAACATATACTACATACTCAAATACAAAATGTAAAAATTGAAATATATTAAAATATAAATATTCTTTTTTTAAAAAAAAAAAAAAAGCCATTTAACTATTATTTATTCTTTCCTATTGGTAAATCAAAACTGTAGCTTATACTTCAGGTGTCATTTCATTCTATTGGTAAATCATCTGCCCATTTTAAATAGACTAAATACCAATATTTACCAACAGTCTCTTCTGTGAAAACTATCTTCTGACACTCCAATTTAAAACTCAAAATATAATAGCGTTAAAAAAGTTGTTTCAGGTAATTTGCATAGGTTCCAAGACTGTATTAGCTGAAATACTTCTCTTCCTTCAAAGGCCAGTGGAGTTGATTTTATGGCATTTATAGCTGCACACGTTTTTCAGAAGTAATTCATGTAGTGCTTGTATATAATTTTTTGTATCTCTCTTAAAGTACCAAGGTGTTTCATTTAATTTATTCTTATTATAATTAAATTAATGGACACAGAGAAGCATTTTAAATTACAGGAGCAAATGTGAGGGCACAAGTATTCTTATTAGCTTACTAATATGTCAAGCAAATTTATCATTTCCAAAAAGTCACACAATACATTTGGCCACACTATAGTGCCTATTAACACTGTAGAAACACTTCTGGAATAAGCTGACAAATATGTTCCACAAACTTATATAGCTTTTGTGTTCCATCTGCATGATATTAATCAGTAGGAACACATATGACTTCCATATAACTGATGAAGTATGGACTGTCATCACACACAATATATCTACATATACACACAGATGCAAATACATTCTCTCTCAGTAGTTGTAAGTATTTAGACTGTACTTTAAGAAACAGTTTTTAGTAATAAAGATCCTAAGGATCATGGGAATCAGTTTCTGTCTTGTATTTCCAAAGATTTTCTCATACCATTTCAGGAAAACAAATTCAGATTTTAGACTTCACTTTGGACCAAAATCAATCATGTAAATGAAATCAGGTTTTAACACATACTTGCTACTGCAATTTGATTGTGCAATCTTAATCACAGTGAATAACTCTTTCTATTGAACTTTTTGACTCACTATAGCCATACCACTCCCTGTAAATGGAACTCACTGTAACAGCTGCAAGCACAAGCCTTAATTCTGTGTAAAGATAGTGATTATAAATTGGAAATAAATATCAGTGGATGTCTATCTGAATATATGTTTGAAAAGAAGAAATTCATGAATATGGAAGCAAAGCAAAATTCCTTATGAATAAGGAACGTGTGAAATACTAGCTAAACTGTGAAAGTGTCCATCTGGACACTTGCTGCAGGGAAAGCCTGGCAACACTGCAACTTTTCATACACACCCGTTGAGGAATCAGATGTTGAAGTTTAGGGCAATCTTTATTCCAAGCTACGGTAATGTCTTAAATCCATCCACGTGACAGTGGCACTTTTACTGGAGATTTCACTGCTCATGTAGACTTTGACAGCCATTCCAATTCTCCAACAGTAGTAAGTGATTAAACCTAGGATATAAGAAATAGGAAGCATTTAAGGAATGACTGGACAGTGAAAATTCACTAAGGCTAATGCAGCTTTCCTTTTCAGTTAAACTTGCATTTCTCTATCTCAGCAGCCTTTATAGCTTAATTTCTGATAAGTTTATCTTGGTACACATGTGCTTATCCTTTTCACCTCCAGTTTGTCTTACAGATCTTCTAATTGTACTTTCCAGACTGATTTTAATTGTAGATGACTAGATTATAGTTTACACTTCATATATTCTAGTAAAACACACTGTTCTCTCTTGTCCATTTAAGGATCATGTTTAGACTTTATACTCTGTAATAGGAAATCGCTCTCAAAAAACCCAACTACAAATACTGCACTTTGTTTCAGGAAGCACAGGCATACATGTTAAAAGTCTAGTAGTCAAATTCAAAGGCAAAATACAGACATGTATTTTTTTCTTTTTTAAACTGTCATTTTATCTCAGTATTTGTGACAATTGATTTCCTCATAATAAAAAAAAAGTTGATAAAAATATTAAGGGTATCTAGCAGTTCTTCTAGCGTATTTTCCTGAAGTCTAAGACAGGTTTCCTCACCCATCCACAGACTCATAGTTAACTTAAACCTGATGGTGCTATATGTTGACCCTAGTTTCAATGTTTAAAGTTTAAGCTTACTTAAATGGCTCATTTTGCAGTATTATCACAACAGTCTCTGATTTTATAGGTGATAGGCCAACAATTAACTAAGACTGACATTTTGTCATTATATTTACACATTTATTTTAGTGTTTATGAGCAATAAAATCTCTGTCTAATAAAAAATTTATTCTCTTTTGCTTTGTTTTAAACACGATGACCCACTTCTTCCAGGTATCCCAAAAACCTCTGACAGCTCTTGAAAATACCCAATTATGGGATTAAAATATTTTTTTATACTTTGATGCTCAATTTTATTCATCACAATGACTGGACTATGATAATTAACGTTGGTTTCAGCAGAAAGGTTCATGAAGTGTCTGAGAAAATTTTAAATGCAATCTAAGCATCTTTAAATACATCTTCAAATCTGTATCTGTTACAGTGTTTACGTACTTTGATTCCATTTCATAGCTATTTTTTAAAATTTTTTCAACATTTTATTAATAACCTCTCCCCACTGCTAAATTCAAGTATTTCATACGTAGCAACACATTCCATAGCAATTCACTTGTCAAAAGTTTTTGAACTATAACCAGAAAATCATTGACTAAACAATGAATAAATGCATCTGGGCAGTTCTGTGATATTTTCTCAGCATCAATAGCCCAGAAGTCAGAATATCAGATAAGCAGATAACGCTAATTTAAATGTTTATTGCCTGGACATTTTGGGAGGAGGGGAGCATTCAAAAGGGGAAAGCCAGCTAGAGATAGATCTCACAGCAAAAAATGGATATGGACCAGCTAGAGGAGTATCATAACATAAAATTTTCCCCTAATTTAGGTATTTGAAAGATAAATAACTTGTCCTGACCTCAGGCTTTTTTGCATATAGTGGGAAAAAAATAAGCATCCCAAATGGTAGAAGGCTTAGTTATCTCCATGAGTCAAAGAACATGGGCTTCAATTAAGAAAACAAACAACTCCCTCTTCACATATACCAACTGAAGTAATGTTGACTTGCAGGTATCTATGAAATGAGTGGTGGTATCTTATTTGCCATACTTAAAACAAATGTAAGTAAGTACCAAATAATGCAAAGGTAGTGAAATGTAGATTCTTCTTTGCTAAAGATGCAGTAATTCTTTGCCTAGTGAGAGGAAATTCACTAGCAAGAAAAAAATCCTATTTTGGAGACCCATTTTTAAACTTTAATCAAAAACAGCACTCCAGTGAAGACAGCAAGCCTCTCATCTAAACACTCCTTCTAAATGAATATATTTTGAGTTGTATTCCTTGTCTTCAAGCTGATGATAAGGATATGGTGGAACCTCTGTTTCTTCTTTATTCCTCTGACATAGTAATTTCTTCACCATTCTCTGCTCATCTCTTTCTGCTTTAAATACTTAAACCTATGAACCTACCTGTGCCTCTGGTCTTGTTTCCTGCCTATCCTATAAGGATCGCCTTGTGACAGCATACTCAGAGAAAGTAGAAAAAAAGAGACAAACACTCCTCTGAAGTCAGAGGTGACGGACTGTATCCTCAGCCACAAGCAACTAGATTATCCCACAGAACACGTGGGTGGCTTCAGAAACTACAAGAAAAGGAAAGAATAAGAATGTATGAATCTGTGGAAAGGTCTAAAAGTTCAGGAAAAACCCTAGCAGAGACCAGAGGTGAACAGAGAAAGCAGGCAGAACAGTCTAACACAGTCAACAACAAGAGACTGCTCTTCAGAGAAAATGGGCTGCGACCAAACACACAACTGCAGCAGCAAAGGAACAGTAACACAGAAACAGAAAGGCTGAGGCCATATCCACAGGATGCAATACAGGGAGGAGGAAGAGAGCTTTTTGTAAGTTATGATGGCACCTAGGAACAAGTGACATGAATTTATAGAGATTCTTTTTTTTTTTCAAAAAGCACTAACATTTATTGAAAAATCTTCCTGCCTTCAAAAGTATTTAGATATGAATCTTTGCTAACAAGACTGGCAAAATACAGGTTCATTTCTCATGTGGGCTACATCAAAATCTCAATTAATTAACTATGAAAATAAAGTTATCACATCTGATACAGCAAATAAAATGGATTAAAAACTCCTCATCAGAAGAATGAATGAGGGTAAATATTTGAATAGCATATAATACACATTTCATTAGAAAATGTGGAGATTTTTGCAACACCAACAAATGGAGGTGTAAAGGATAAAAAGATTATCAGTACGATGAGGTTCCAAACAAACCTAATAATTAATAATATAGGTCAAAAACCTGAAAAGCTGCAGGAAAAAAAAAAAAAAAAGCTGAGTATGCTGAAGGAAAAAAATAGAAACCCACCCAAAACAAAAACCCCAGACAATAAGCAGGCTGGAAACAAAGATGTTAGACTCAGTTTGAAATAAAACAAAACAAGACAAAGGAAATCTTCTAAAGAATTTGCAAACTGCTATGAGAAGTCAGGAAGAATTAAACTCACAAAGCCTGAGCCCAAAACAGCAACATACACAAGAGAAATGCTGATGATGCAGAAGAGTGATTTGCCATGTCAAGAAATTCTGAATGGTAAATGGAACAATAAACCCCCTTAAGGGAACTCCAGGCAAGAAAGCAGCAATGCAAAGGAAACATGTGGAATAAGACATAGTAAAAATGAAGGACATATGAAAGGCTAAGTCTAAGGTCAAAGAGAAGGGGAGAGAGTACCAGTTCTGTGTCAAAAGAAAAGGCTGATTCTCAACACAGGCAGAACAGAAAGGCCAATCTTGAGATTAAGGAGGAGGAGAAGAAGGAGGACAAGATACAGCTAAAGGAGAAAGACAGCAGAAAGGGGAGGGCAAAAGACCAATCCAAATGGAAAAAAAAAGAAGGGGGGGGGGGGGGAAGGATGACAAAAAAAGATTAAGGACAAACCCAAAGTCAAAGGAACAGTATCCAAAGATAGCTTCAAGACCATGCTGAGAGATACTGAAATTAAAGATCAGTTGGAACAGCAAGAGCTCCATATAATAACCCTCAAGCCTGTCAAGGTACAGCTTTCTGAGATTATAGATAGGGAATCAGATGAATAGAAGACAGAATAATCCACCCAGTGGCATGAAGTTCAGATCATCTATTCAGTCCTCACTTGAAGTATATAGTTAAGTCTCCTCAGGCCTTTTAATACTATTTCTGCGTTTCTGAAACTAACAGCAAGAAATGTACCAAAAGGCTCTTAAACACCTATTACAGAAAAGCTCTTGCTATGCTCGAGGTAATGTTGACTATCTGTGTCACTTCCAAGTTATTACTAGTAAAGCAATTACCCTTGATCTAATCATATATGCCTCTCTGTGCATGAGCAAGCTCTGAAAAATCTGTCTTTCTCCCATATAATTATTTTAAGAGCCTAGGCAAATCAGGAAGAAATTGTCTTAAAATTTCATAGCCAGAAAGACTGGAATGACTGAAAATTCATTCAGTGAAAATTCATACATGAAAAATATCTCATAAGTGAAAACATTTTTATCTTTACTTACAACAAACGTTGCATCAGATACTATCATTGTTGGTTAATGCACAGTCAAATTATAAGACACTGAAGTGGTTTTCACACACCCTCTCCCCAAAAAATGAAGTGTAAGGTGAGATAAATTGCAGTCCCAGCCATCAAATAGAAATCAGTACATCAAAATCTGTCTGCACTTAGGTCTTTCCCTATCTAGATGCATAAATTTCCATTACTATACTATCTAAATATATTTCCACTAGACAGGACGTGAACAGGGAGGCTATTCCAGTTTAGTGCTGATATAACTTCTCAAAAACCGAGCTCATTTTCACCTTCAAAGTGTTTCCCAGTTCTCCAGAATAAATTAGAATGTTAATAAATCAAATCATAGAATGCGACCAACCTATATGTTATATCTCCAAAACAAATATTTCCAGGAAATCTTTCAGCCTAGCATGTCCCTGAGGGCACCACCGGCCCTATCTGTCCCTGTCCCACTCCCAGGAATTCCCCTTACCCTGTCCAGGGCCCAGGACCCTGAGGCCATCAGCCCCTGCCCCAGGGACATCACAGCAGGGCAAGTCTCTAGCTCCACAACATTACCCAGTTCAGAACTGTAAATCAACTCTTCACGCAGAAAAAAAAAATCCAACTTTAAGCAAACTCATGAGAGACAAATGAGGAGCACATCCTTCATATGGCAATTGTCATTCCACCTGTAACAGAATCACCCAAATACACATCTTCTGAGCTCATGATCTATTTTTCCCGACACACTTTCATGGAAACTGTGTGGATTAAAAGCAAACAAATATACAAACAAACAAAACCCCACACCAAACACTACAGATGAATAAACAATCAGTCAAGACTGAAAACAACTACGCACCACCAATTTTTTTACTACATTCTACTATAACCAAAATGTTTCCTGTTTTAGAACCTTGAAGATAAACCTAAGCAACAAATTCCTTAACTCCAGTGAGTACTCAAAATTACAGACTCCACAGAGACATGAATCTTTCTGTTGTTTTTATATCTCTTTTCTTGAGAAGCCCTCATTTTTTGTTAAAGCCTATCTTCATAGTCTTTTACATGACTGAGCCACTTACTTAGTACCTATTCCTGCTACGGATGTACAGCCTCTTAAATTGTCTAATTGATTAATTATGTTGTGAAAGGGGTTGTATCTACTTTTCTTTAGGAGGTAATGCTCAGAACATTTGTTACTAGCAAGTGTTCAGCATAAAGTTTTGCTGCTTTGGTTTCAGACCCTTAGATGATGGTCTTCTGTACCCATTTTTCCCAAGTATATCTGTTGGTGAAATGAGTGATGTTAATTCTCTTTATAAGCCTTGATACACTTTGAGGCTACCTAATGGAACTTTTAACACAAGAGCTTGTCTTACAATTTAGCAACCAAAAATGAAAGAAAATAAGAACTGTTTTCATCCTAGTAGAAAGCATTATGTAAAGGAGGGGCAAAGATGTTACTGGTTCCATCTCTTCACATTTTGTATTAAATCATCCGATGAAAATAAATGTCTCAAACTGCAACAGATATATAGAGGTGTTCATCACTGACTACAGCCTCAGACCATTTAGACATGATTTTCCTTCATTTACCTCGACATTTTTTTCTCCTTCCCTATCACCTTCCCCTTCTCCTTCCAAAAGTATTTTTCTAAGTAGTTCTACCTGTGTAGAGATTATTACCACAAGCAGAGGCAGACATAATTCTACATAAATCTACGTACTAAAACCCACACAATTTAAACAGCAAGGAATGTGTTTTTCCAGCATCCTTATTTGTCTCAAAATGATTGGTGAAGAAGAATGCGCAATATTATCACAAAAATAACTCATGAGGTGGTTGGGGAGTAGAGAGCAATAAACTTAAAGTACAACAGCAAACTCACAGGATCATATTAGCTGTCTTTAAAAACAACCAAAGTGGCTAGAAGCATGCAAGTATTGATTAAGCAGATTTCTCTAGACATCTTTTAAAGACTGCAGGTGATGAAGCAACTAATGCTGGAATCCATTTCCAGTCACATGGGCAACAAGGTAGTCAGCAACAGCAGTCAGCATGGATTCACGCTTGATTAACTTGATAAATTATGAAACAACTAACTTGGTAGATGAAGGAAGAGCAGTGGATATTTTCCAGATATTGTCTACTTCAACTTCAGTAAGGCTTTCCACACTGTTTCCCATAAGATGCTGATAGAGAAGCTGATGACATCTCGGCTGGATCAGCAAACAAAGACTCAGGGGGATCTTCTTAATGTTTATAAATACCTGAATGGAGGGTGCAAAGAGGACGGGGCAAGGCTCTTTTCAGTGATGCACAGTGACAGCACCAGAGGCAATGGGCACAAACTAATAAACATGAGGTTGCCTCAACATCAGGAACCATAGAATCATAGAATCATAGAATGGCCTAGGTTGGAAGGGACCTCAGAGATCATCTAATCCAACCTCCCCACCATGG
>JANHFZ010002219.1:27389-46850 GCA_027560215.1 Halcyon smyrnensis
TAAACCCATTTCCCCTTGTCCTATCAGTCAGCACTCTTGTAAAAAGTCCCTCCCCAGCCTTCCTGTAGGTTCCTTTCTGGTATTGGAAGGCAGATATTAGGTCCCCTCGAAGTCTTCTCTTTTGAAGACTGAACGATCCCAGCTCTTGCAGCCTGTCCTCATAGCAAAGGTTCTCCAGCCCCTGGATCATCTTTGTGGCCCTCCTCTGAACATGCTCCAACAGATCTGTGTCCCTCATATGGTGGGGAACCATTTTTTTTACTGTGAGGATGTCTGAGCACTGGCACAAGTTGCTCTGAGAGGTTGTAGAGTCTCCCTCCTCGGAGACATTCAATCCTCATCTGGACAGTCCTATGCAACCCTTCCAATCTCAACTAATCTGTGATTCTGTGCTTCTGTGCTTCTGTGATCTGTAAATATATGTATGTTTTTCAAGAAAGACAGAATATGCCATCAAAATGAGAGTCTTGCCTGACTCAAAGAAGCCAGACTCCTGTTGCAAAGGTTATAGCAGATGTTCAGTGTTTAGTTATGTGTAATTCATGCCAGTGAATCACTTCATCAATTACTCAGATCATTATTTCTCCTTATGGAGCAGTGTCATTTGGCATTAGCAACTGAAGATAAGCTTGAACTATAATCTCCCACATGTCAAGTGACTTATCTCTGTGCAAAACTGAGCAAAAGTCTGATTCAAGTCAAGCAGAACAGAGACTGCTACATTCCTGTATCTCCAGGGGTTGCTCTGTCCTCAGAAGAGACGAGCGAAGAAACGTATTTTAACTTTTTCCCACTTGACTTAAATCATGATACAGAATCTCCTGCCTACCAGTGGAAAGTGACAGAGACAGAACAAGAGGAAAGAAACAGCTCCATTTTTTTCCATCACTACAAAGCACTCAATGACCTGAAACAGGACATAGGCACTCTTACATGTCTTTTAACCTCTTTGCCAAGAAGAGAAAAGTACTTTAGTTTCTATCTGGCAGCCATAGCCAGATGGTAAACAAAAACACATTTGAAACCCACAAGACTTTGTTTCACATGACTGTTATGAGAGCCTCTCAGAGTTCTCAGCTTAATGGCTGTCTCTAACTGCCTTCCCCTAGATCTCATTCCCACAGCTGTCTACACCACAAAACCTCCTAGTAAAATCACAATTCCTTTCCTTTTTACATATGTAGGGTTTCCTTCCAACAGATAAAATACATGTAAGTAGGAGTAAACGAGAAGAATATAAGGCACTACAGAGCAATTCTAGATCATGGCTCAACCTGCCCATAGCCCAACTGTTCCAAATCCTACCCCAGCCTGCAGTCTGAATACAGTCAATATTTACTTTGGTAACAAAGAGCAACAACAGAAACTTACAAAGAATTTATATTTATGGTTCCCACTGCTATTCCCTCAAATTGAATGTGGAGAGAAGTCTCTTGCTGGAAATCTTTCTTCCTCTAATTAAATTCCATTCTGGCTTATCTGGGCTGTACTTGAAACTATCAGTTTTTCCTTCTCTCACTATCTGTTTTCAGGAAAGTTTTGGCAGTTTACCAAAATCATAATATATAAAAAAGCAAATATTTTTAACTGTGTATCCTTTTTTTACAGCCAAAATGTGACATAACAGCAATGATGGCAGCTGCTACTAGCATTACTATCATAGTGGGAGTGCATGAAGAGACTAAAAGAGAAGAGATGCTGTTTTGACAGGAACCTCATGACTAACGCCATTCCCTGATCTCAAGAAGCAAATGAGACACGGACAGGTGTTTGGGACAGAAAACTAAACTGTGTTCCTTCTACAGCTGGGACTTGGCACCTGCAGCCTAATCTCCCTCTTCACTACCAGATTACTGTCAGATGAACAATGTGAAGTCCTATAGCTCAAGCAGCAATAGGTCAACATACTGAGTCTTTGTATCGGGTCTAACTGAGCTAGAGTTAATTTTCCCCGTAGCTGTCCTCCCAGTGCTGTGCTTTGTGTTGAGAGCTGGAAAGGTGCTGGTAACACACCTGTGCTGTGGCTGCTGCTGGGCAGGGCTCACACAGCACCAAGGCTGTTTTTCAAAATTCCCCCTGCAGTGGGATGGGGTGGACAAGATTCTGGGAGGGGACACAACTGGGACAGCTGACCCAAACTGACCAAAGGGACAATCCATACCATATGATGTCAGCTGAACTACAAAAGCTGGGAAAAGGAGGAGAGGGGGGGAGGGGGGGAATTGGCTGGTCCTCCAGAGCAACCGCTAGGTGTTTGGAGCCCTGCTTCCCAAAAATGGCCAGTCATTACCTGCTGATGGGAAGAAGAGAATAAATCTTTGTTTTCTTTCACTTCTGCACATGGCATTGCTTTACTTCTTTATTAACTGCTTCTGTCTTAGCCCATGAGTTTCATCTTATTTTTAATTCCCTCTAGTCCAGCTGAGAGAAGGGGGGAAATGATAGAGCAGCTTGGTGAGCAACTGGCATCCAGCCAAGTCAAACCAACACAGTCTTGAAAGTTTGATTTTAAGGTGTTTTGCAGAAGCTGCGGTAAATGTTGCACTTAGCATTGTATGGGTATTTTATTTCTTTTCCTATAACTTACAATATTCTGTGAAGACCATTCAAAAAGTCAACAGAAAAAAAAGTCATAAAGTTCAAAGAACATTATTCATTTTTGCGAAGTTTTGAATTCAAAAGTTGAACTGAATTTACCAAAGCAATCTTAATTTCATCACCATATGATATGACATTATTAAATAATATGACATTATTAAATAATCTGAAATTAAATTACCTGGATTTTTAAACTTAACATTCTGGATGCACAAACTGTAAGAATTTGGGGTTTTCTTAAGCAACCTTAAATATGCTACTTTTAAACTTCTGATTGTTTTATCTTTTTTCATCTGAATTATACTTGCAGACTAATAATATGAACAACACATATCACCATTCAGCTTGTTATTGTCATTTGCTATACATCTTCTACAGTGGAAACTATTATTTTATTTCTCTCTCACCAGTTTACTGTATGTCTATCCACCTTCTGAACATATGCAATGGTGTAATAGCTTTCCCTTCCTCCCTTTCCTGTTTTTGAGTATTATCTCCTATAAAACTGAGGTCTCCCTTTCTATACTTACATATATTCCCTTAAATATTCTTACTGTAGCAAATTGATTCACAAGTTCCTTAAAAATATCTTAGACAAGTAACCACTCAGACAGGAATTTAGTAGAGAACTTTATGTGCCTTCCCCGCAATTTATGACTTGAGACTGTCTTCAAACCCTATATAACAGGTGACAATGTGTCCTTAAATCCTTTTGATACGTTTGATATATTCAAAAGATAGTTGTGCAAAAAAAGCATTTTGTTTATTTTTTTCTACTAAGAATTAAGTCAAATGAAGAAAGTAAAATTTATGAATTTTAAGTTAAGCATTCATTATAATTGTATTGTGTTGAATGAACCATGTAGTAAACATTGGATAAAGGTTAAGAGTGATGATAGATTCCTGGAAATACCCACAACAGAAGCATGAGCTCCTGACACCGGATTATCTCCATTCTCAGCTAATCAACCTCTCCATGTACTAACTGAATCTATTAGATTTACAAATCTCCAAAATTAGCACCAGACAGTGTAGAATAATTAATTGAACAATCTAATAACAAACACAGCAATAATCAAAGCCCTTGAATCTCCCCAGGGCAGGAAATCAATATGTTGGTAAACTTATTTAAACTCCATTATATGAAGAAGTAAGTTGCTTAAAATGTTCCCAGTGTCTTGAAATATTTACCGAAGATTTTAAAGCTTCCCCAAATACTAATAAATCATCTTTTGTCTTCCATCAGAGTGAGAAATGAAAAGATTCCTTTCACTGTAGGGCTATATATAAAGTCATTGTTCTGTATTTAGAACATTCTGTTTTCGGCTAGACCTTGCTTGCCCAAGGCTCAGTCATCTTTAGATCTCCTGCCTGCAATAGCAATACGTTATATCATATGCTGTTGATTACAGGTCATAACAAAGACAAATTTATGATTGTTATGAGTCCAGTATCTCCACTCTCTTTCCACTTCTCTGGTTGCGAAGCCAATTGGTTTTCTCTGCCCTGCTGTTACTTGGAAGAACAGAGGTATTCAGGAGTGAATGAATTATAAATTTTTTGGCCTTTTAGTATTTTAGTTCCCGAAAACAGAAAGGCTACAATTGCTTTCAGTAGATACTATGAAATTGATCCAGAGCCTTTTGAAGTCAATAAAAATCCTAATGAGATCAGTAGACTGCATAAGTCAGTCCAAGTATGCATGTCTCATACTTGCCATCTCATAATTGGCTGCAGCCTATTGGACACAATTTTAGGAGGAAATTCTGACAGGACACGGGCAACTATACTCAGTGGTATCTGCTATTGGAATTATAAATCACATCTAAGATGATGGCAGTGGCAGCAATAATTATGACAAGGTCATTGTAGCACTGTGCAAAGACAACAGTTTAGGTCCTAGAAGGTGAATGTCGGAGAACTTTCTGCCTGAGCAAAGCAACCAGCATCTGGAGGGCTAAACAGCACTGCCATGTCACTGCTGATATGTCCAAGTCCAGCCCTCCAACTCACTTGGTGTTACATTTTGAACAGTGCTGCAGAATATTTGTAGAAGTACTACCTGGAGTACACACAAATTCTAGAAAAATACATGTGAGATCAATATTAATATGAAGGATAATAAGTGTAAGCTCACATCAGGCAGTTAAGTGGCCTGACTTTCAAAAGCTTTGGAAAAGTAATACCTCAAAAGACCCCTCTGGTGTCGAAGTACGGGAGTAATAAAATAAAATCCTTTTCTTTCTTGAGCTCTGCAAGCTCAAACCTTGTGTGTTAATTTTCAAAAAGTAACTGCCCCTTTGTAGAAAATTTGTTCAACATAGATAAATATTCAAAGATACTTTGCATGCAAGTAACCATTTGAAATTTTTATAAATGCACTAGATCTTCCACTAATACATAATCTATATTACACATAAAAGCATCGCATTCTGAAGTTCTTTTTCATTCTCTTTTTTCTATTAACCTCTCTAATATGCAATTGAGACTTACAGATGGACAAGTGATAAATTACTTCGTTGTAGTCACCACCTGGTATTAGTTAATAATTAAATTATTAAATCTCCTCAGTAAACAATAGGACTTAATGTCCAAAGCTCGTTGTGATTGGTTTTTAATAGAGCTCTTAAGTTTACATTACTTTAGGAAAGGCCTTAAATTTTTTTACTAATGTTCTCAGAAGTCGAAAGTGAAGTTGAGATTTTGAGAAAAAATTCTATCTATAGAAAACACAGATCATATACTTTTGAAATTAGATTCTGGCTAACGTAATCACTTCCAAACATGTAAACAGAAGCTGTCACTATCTGATTATCTATGCACAAAGAAATATTACTTCTCTCAAGAATCCAACTGGAATGTATGTATGCCCTCACAAAAGCAAACCTCCCTAGCTGGTATTCAAGAGACAGATGTTCACAATAAATGAACCACTACAGATAGCCTTTTTTTTTTTAGGGTTTTTTGGGGGTTTTTTAGGGTTTTTTTTTTTTTTAGAATTTGAGTTCGCTTTTATTTTATTTTTTTTTAAATCATGTTAAAAAACCAACCAACCAAAAATATATTCATAAAAAGCATTCAACATGATCAAGTGGATACATGTGATCTTTTTGGCAATAAAAACAACCAAACATTCAAAAGAGCTGAAGAATACATATACATACTTTTTTTTTTATTAGAACATGCAAATTTCTTATTTGAAAAATAAACATGTTTCATCCTTTAGATTTTTTCATGTGAGAAACATTAACTACTTCAGCTGAATGGAGAGACCTGTGCTGCAACAACCACTATAATTCCTTTAACTGGTACCTTTCGGTGAAATTTTAATTAGAATTAGAATTTTTGTCATTAATCAGAGTACATAACATGCTCAAACATGATTATAAACAATGAAACTAGTCTTCTGCTTCCAAATTTTCATATTGTAATTAATTCATAATGCCAAAAAGGGTTTCGGGTTTAGAATGTTCAGAGTGGGTTAGAAATGGAAACTGCCCTTTTTATTGCTGCTTTTGGAAGTTCGAATATTCTGACTAGTTAAATACATCTAGGCATGTAACTCACATTGAGATTTTCCTCCTGACACCTATGAAATTTCCAGTGACTATGTTGTGAACATAGACCTCTAAATCTAAGTATTCTACACTACACTTTTCCACCCCAAAAAAATTCAGCCATCTCCACTGTTTTCTGCTTAGCAAAGCTCACAAAGAAATAAGTCTGAGTCCTTAAACCTCAGCCACAGTAAAACACATCCATTGTAATTACTTCCAATAGATTCTTTGCCTAATATAAAAGGAGACTTAGGGTGTGAGAACATCAAGGAAAAAAAGAAAAATGCTGCTATGGGGGCTCTGGAAAACACTGTCTTAGAGACTTAGGAGAAAGCTTACAGAGCTGTGAATTGCAGACCATTGACATTACTGAGGTGTTAGTGTACTCAAGGCAAAACATGCCTTAACAGCATTAAGGAATGGAAAATTCTTACTAGATCACTTAAGCTTAACATCAGAGATGTAAAAAATAGGATCATGTAGACATATCTTAGAACTTTCTCCCTAGTATTGCCTTTTTTCTCAAAAAAAGGAGAGTAGAGAGAATTCCAAGGGTCTCTTTTTTTTTTTCTTTCTTTCTCTTGGCAAAGGCATAGCATATCAGTATAATACCTTTATTTTTAAAATATCTAGTGACGTTTTAAGACAAAGCCAGTGGATTTACCTTGTGTTTTGCTATATTCATATAACTAGAACCAGTACTTGTTTGTACACTGTTTCGAAGTATGAGGTGACTTTGTAACCCCTTATAACTTAGAGTATTTCATAATGTATCCTTTGGAAGGGTGTCCTTTCTACCTAAGGCTACATCATTTATCAAACTATAATTGCCACGGTACATTTAGATGCACTATGACTTTGTAAATCACCACAAGAATTGCCTGATACCCACATTACCCAATGCCTCAAGGTATTCCAAAATACAAAATCTAGCCGCAGGCATTAACAACACATACAGTGATTGCTGTCATATCTTGGTGCTGTTCCCAGAAATGCCACATTCAGAAGGCTGTACTTTGAGGAATGATGTTGCAGGATCAGGTGCCTAATGTCACTAGAAGCTGAGGTACCACAACAGGGAGTACGGAGTTATCCTTTATGATCTTGGATTTTGTAGTGGCAAACAACAATGCCCACAGAATTTCTTGAGCTGGATATCAAGTGATTCAGTCTTCAAAACTAATCCCAACAGTCACAGATTTTTTTTCATCACATTTTTAAGCCTATCTGCAGTTTTCTTTGCTGAAAAAGCTCAGCATTAAAAGAGTGCAAAAGTTTCTTAATCGTCCAAATAATTACTTTAGATCAGAAGGTCGTCTGTTCAGTGGCTGCATGCCTCAGACTAATTATTTTTAGAGATTTGCTGATGCAAACTGAAGAAGCTGGGAAATTTTGACTATGCAGATTCCGGACTGTTACGATATAAAAACTGGGGAAAAATCCACCCTTACCCCCCTAAAAAACCCAACCTCCAAAAAAACACAACAACCCCCTCCTTTATTTTACCATATGCCTCATTCACTTATTATTGATCAATTAAAGATCCTTGCAGGACTACTACTCTGTTTCCCACTGTAAACTGTGTATGTGTTCAGTAAGGCTGTGTTTAAAAATATTGATCAAATGCCTATTGAATATATTACACAAACTGGGAGAGCTAGGAAGGACTGCATTATATTTTTAGGTCCACATATTTTAGATAACCAATTAATTCTCACATATGCTGAGCTGTATGTCAAAAATCTAATGCTTTTTTTCTTTGGGTTTTTTTACACCTGATTCATTAAGATGGCTTTGGCATGGGACACTAACAGCTCTTATATATTCCATTATATGGAACTTTGTAAAGTTACAAGTCTTTTTTTAACATAAAGGATTGCTCTCATGATGGCAACACAGTTCTTGACATTTGACCATTTGTGTCATTTTCAAACACACTTTCCTTATGAAGGTGTGAGATTGTTGAATGTCTGATGTGCCTGAATGCCACTGGTAGTCTAGGCTCTAGCCTTATTTGGAGTTTATTACTGCACATATCAGAGTCTGAATGATGAGACTATTGCCTTTTTTGAACTTTTGCATGCTAGCAGGTTTTTCACAGTTTGTTGTGGGTTATTGGTGTCAAGAAACTTCATTCTTTCATCCAACATTGTCATTCAGTGGTTGTAGTCATATGTTAAAAATAGAAGCTAATTAGTTATGATGGATGCAGATCATTATGGATGAAAGAAAAAGAATATTTTATATGCTGGTTATCTGCAAGTACATTCTGTGTCAGACATACTCTTGAAAAAGTATGTGGAAGTGTTTCATGGAGTTTTCAATTATTCTGAATTTAAAAGGGGTGAAAAAAGTTTCTTGCAACTTCAACTTCCAATAGTTCTGTTTTGGTAGGCACCCATGGAAATAACTAGCACTACAGTGAGAAAGGTGCCTCTCTTTGCCCACCTTCCATATGTTTTGGTTTTTAGATTTTAGTTTATAGAGAAAACAAAACTATAATTCACAGCAAAATAATAGCCCTTTAAGTACTTACTACATATTGTCCAGTAACAAATTTTAATAATCAATGTGCAACACTTGAACCTAAAAATGACTGTACTCCAATCAGCACTAATAGCATCAAGAATCTAAACAACCACTGGGAATTTTCACATGGTTTTGAGTATACAGTGCAATGGCAAAAAAAAAAAAAAAATTAAAAATAAAAATCTATTTTGTCACCTTAATTGTTTCCACATGCTGCACCAAAGAAAGATGCTAATCAGGGCCTCCCCATCATTGCCACTGCATTTCCTGGCCTGCCACTGGGAAAGAGTCTGCCCTTTTCTTTCCTCTCTCCTATTTCATTCTTATTTTTCTTCTATTTTCTGTCTGAAGTAACATTCATCATTAGATCACACTAAAAATACTATGTGTATGTTAGCCAGGCCCAGCACCGTTTGTGCAACAATGCTTACGAAAATCTAGAATGAGAAATCTTTCCTATGACACAAGGCTAGCAGCCCAGAAAAAAAAAAAAACAAACCAGAGCTGAAGTCAATTCACTAACTTGAAAATCGTGGTGGAAAGTCCAGAGTGACTCCTGGCATGACTTTAGTTACATCCACATCAGAGAACCAAAAAGTATTTCCCAGTCTGAGTGCTGGAGTTATATTCTGATCCTGTATTTGGGCAAGGCTCACATTCTCACCTTCTCTCTTTCCCAAAGTGGCCATCTTGTGCAATTCTGAAGCAGGATTCAGTGGTGTTGCAGGTTTGGGGTTTTCTCAGTCTAGATACCTGAAAACCATTTCCCCTTCTACAGAATATAAGCCAAAAAACAAAACCACCAAGAAATTTCATTAATTTGCTCCTCTCACCCCCCAAAAAAATCTCAGACATCTCTTTATATTTTTCTAATATTTCCTTTTTTTTTTCTTTTTTTGGTGGAAAAGTGTTTATGTTTTTGCAAACACAGACAAAATACCATTCTACCAAAAAAAAAAAAAAAAAAGAATTTTTCAGCCAAAGTTTTTATCAATCTTCTCTAGAAAACTACTTCTGGGCTGAGATATCTCCTTACATAAAATTCAGTGCTTATTTATTCATAGAAAGTATGTACTATAAATAATCAATCCTGGTGCACGCCAGAGCAGAAAAGCAAATTGGTAAAAGGTAATAAAGTGGGCTGCACTGGATTTTTTTTTCCTCTTCCATTTGCTTTTTCGTGCTCCCATACATGAAACTTTTACCCGTGCAAACACAAAAACTGAGCACAGACTAGAAGTTAGCATGGATTCAGAGTTAAAAACATTTCCACCTGACTTTAAATTCTGATTAAAACATATCCTCCTGCTTAACAAAAAACATCTAAAGGGGACAAACACATTTAAAATACATTTTTTCCTCTAAAAATCACCTGCTTAAGTTCTAAGCCTATTTACGTATAGTAAAATGTGTGTCATGTTCAAGAATCTCATTTTCACCACCTCCTGTCATTCACCTCTATCTTTGTCTTAACTTTTCATAGTCACAGTGTCAAGAAGGTTAATGCAGTTACATGAATTTGTGATGGACCATTTCACTCACGTTCACTAGGGCAAATGTATATGACTGGCTGGTAAACAATTTACTCCACAGAGAACAAGTTCTTCTTAGCTGAAGAGAGACCTCTGCCAAATTAATTCATTAAATGATGAGATGCTAGCTGCAAAAGGAGGAGAAAAAAATCCTGGAACCTGACTACATTTTTTAAGACTAAATTAATACCTCAAGACACTCAAATATTAGGCACAGTGCCACTGAAGACAATGGTATAAACCAATGTAAAAACAGTCTTAATGAGATCTTAGTCATGCTTGTAATCTTTTAAGTATACAGCTCACAGCAAGTAAAGAAAAATGGCTATTAAAGTGATGATGTATGCATTATGTCCATTTATCTCTGTAGGGTAAGCTTGTTTCTAAGGATGTAAAAGGGATACTAGTACTCTGCATACTCTGAGGAAAAAAATACTTTTTTCTGGCTGTTTTATTTTACTATCTACTATTTTAAAAGATGACTTTTGGAGCTAGGCAGAGGTATATCAATTCTATTTTGTTTTAAAAAGTGATCAGAGAAAAGATTTGTAAATACGGAATGTAACTTAGATGTGAAGTAATGATACAGCAGTCTCTGCACAGATTCTTCATCAACTATTACATTAACATCTTTGGTGACATATAGGAGTAGGATGAAGATACATTTTACTCTAATTTTACTCTAATTTTCTCCCCACCCAACCCCCCACTCCCCCTGCCCACGTACCAGTGACAGAACCATCAAAACCCACATGGTTAGTTAAGCCTGGTTTTATATTATTCCAGATAAATTTCTAAATGTTCTGCATGCATTTCTCTGCAAGACTAATTTCTCTGAGGAAATGCAGGCTAATAGCAAAATTTGCCATACTGGGAGATAAAAAAAAAAAACACACACACAACAAAAACCAAACCAAAACCCAAAACCACCAAAATCAACCAACTTAAAAGAAAGAAAAACAAAAAACAAAAACCAGAACAAACACCCAAGCAATCCATATATTTTCAATGAAACAGAAAAGATGATTTATTATGATTCTTGGGAGAAAAAAAACAACCAACCAATCCTAAATAGAAATATAGTCAGTGATGATACCACTGGACAGGATTTTCAGTAATGGTGATGTTTTAATAAATGCTTTTGTTGGGAGAAAATAATATTTTAAAATAATATTCAGAATAAAATAGACTCAATTTCGAAGAGTATAATCTAGATCCCTACAGAGTGATGATACTAAGAATGATATTTTTACCTTGATTCACATAGAGAACTTCTAATATATTGCATTCCCTCAAACTAAACCAAACTCCTGTCCAAATGCATCATCTCCTGTTAAGAAATCCATGCATTTTCTTCCAAAATGGAACTGCAGCATGTTCTCATCATCTTTACTGATGCCTCTGGCTCCAGGCAGTATCTTCTCCAATTTTAAATGTTTTGTTCCTTGTGAATAAAGCAGCTCTAGCTGGTTTCAGAAAGCAGCAAAGTATCAAGCCTAACCAAATGGCCATCCTCCAGGGACAAACAGAAAATGAAATCTACCACAGAAGGATGTTTTTGGGAAGTGTTCTGGTCTGGTCATCCTTTACTCATTTACCAAATGCAAGATTTATTTAGCTTCCCATTCTTAACTAGCTAACATCTAAGGGAATTCAACAGACTACCACTATTACAACCCCTTCCATCTCTTGTCCTTTCTACATCATTGCTAATGTAACTTCTACATTGCTAACATAATTTCTATTGCCAGAACAAGAAAACCTTCATAAAAGGGCACTCAAATTCAGTGTAACATAACAACGAATGCAAATCATACAAGAGATAATGGGGTTTTTACTTTAGCTATTGAAGCCATCATCACCATATTGACCAGTATTATACCTTTAATAAGTCCTGAATGGAAGAAAGCACTTCACAGGATCTAGGATACTAAGACAAATTGCGAAGTTCGGAAAAAGGAAAAACAAACTTGCAGAAAAGGCAGAAATAGAGAAAATGAAAGATCCTAAATACATGTTCGAATTTCAGTTTTCTGAAGGCAAAACTCTTAGACAAGATAGATTTGGGCAGGAGGACAGTTCACTAGGACATCTTATTTCCAAAGCAAACTGGGAAAGGAAAATACAGACCGAGAATTCCAAGAAGAAATACATATTTGGTATACTGTAGTACAAATGAAGATGGGTCAGCTTTTCTAGTGGGGAACTATTTTTTCTTGTGCTTGCATGTCTCTCCACGGCCACAACAACTCAATGTAAGATAATGGGACACGCTAACTACACCATCAACCTGCTGTATTTGAGTAACATCTAACCTCTATAACCAGATCAGGGCAGACAAATCAACGCAGCATGCCTTTTACAGTCCAGTAATATAAAAATCTTACTGGGCGTTCTGATTTACTCCATTCTTCAGATATAAGTGCCATCTGTCGTTCATTATCAAATTCCTATAGCACTTTGTCTGAACCATTATCTGTATGTAAAGATGACATCAAACCAATATAAATGCTAAGCATTAATCTTTAAAAATCATAACTGAAACACAGTACAGCTAAAAGATCTTGAGAAAAGGAAAGATACAACAAATGTAAACAAAGTGTTTTCTTAATAACTGTTAACCTGTTTAGACTGAAGCAGCAAGTCCACCTATTCTGCATTAGAATTTGTGCACCTGAACTAAAGCAAAAAATTATCACAACGAGCATGAAATGAATATGCTAGCTGTTCCCCAAGGAGATTTCCAACTCCATGATTAATTTCCAGTTATGCCAATTGCTATTATTTAATCTGTCAAAACCAGTGGATCTACATCACCTGTCCCCCAATTTGCCACCTGCACACTGGAAACTACACAAACTGAACATTTCTAATGCAGGCAGCAGACCTACTGCTGTCTGTGTTAATACAAATTCACAGCCTCAGGCACCACAGCTCATCTGTCCAGCTGTGCATAATTTGCAGAAAGTTCTACTTTCCCTCATGACATTGTGTACTGAGAATTTACCTTTGCTTTCATGTAGATGATGCAAAATGCAGTAGGCACACATTATAATAATTATATTAGTGATAGAGATATACTTGGCTTGGCAAACTCCAACCAACAAATCAGTGACTATGTACCTAAATGAGAAGCAACACTGATGAATATTGTCTTGGAGTACCGCATTGAACCATCAGGTTTGGGTAAAGGGTACATTTCATACAGCAATAACTCACTAGCTGCTTCCTCTGGTTGCTGCTGGAAATTTTTTTCTTTATTTTCCTGAGACACCCCATGACATCTAGATACAGTCCTATTACTTTACAAACTTCAGAGAGTTTTGGTAATGGCACATGCACCAAAGATTCACATGGGCTTCACCACTTATTCCACAATTCAGAATCCAATAGAGGATTTTTTACCTTTTTTTTCTCACAATCACCTATAAAATTATATTGAAATCTATGATCCAAAACCAGTACAGAGAACATCCAGGGAGATAATATAACAGGCAAAAATTGCCTCTTCAGCACAACCACAGTTAATGAGACCACTGCATGGAAAGGTGTACAAACTGGATGTGTGTACCACATCAGTTTAGCTACCAACACATACCCTGCTTCTACTAAAAGGCAAATCCGAGAAATTTTGGAAAGAAATCACAGATAGTAACAAGTCTTTATAATAATTTGTCTTTATAAACACAGTTACCAACAGAACAGGAGTTAAGACAATGAATACTCCTCTGTCATCCAGGATACTTTTCTACTGTGCATAATCATCCACACCTCTAACAAGTTCTTCAAGGGAGGAATAGATATAAATTATTTTTACAGAGCCTACTGCTTTCTTTTTTACTGTTCAAAGGTTTGAAGGTAATTTCATTAGCAGAACTTAACATTACGTTGGGAGAAAACTTTTAAGCTGTACGACATTGTCAGTTTTATGAAGATACTCCATATAATTCTATCCAAATACTACTTACTCATAGGACCTGACCAAAAGCCTTTTGAAATTAACAAGAATTTTTGCACTAAATCCAACAAGACCTTGTCCCATGACACTAATCTGTCAATGGTCTGTTAATCTTGGCCCTATTACACAAGTCTGTTAATATTAATGGTTTACACTACATCCAGTAAGAAACTGAGTAAAAATTTATTGTGCCTTAGACAGCATATGTTTTTTATCTTATGAGGTCCCATATGAATAATACACTGATTTTGTTTATTTTAAGAGACAGATCTGAAAATCATTCACAGTAGATCACAAAGGGTAGAATCATATCTCAAAACAAAATATATTCCATATATAATTTTTAGGCGATTTGTTCTGTATATGCACAAGTGCTTGAAAGAAATATTTCATGCATAAGTGATACAGATTGGTAAAGTAAGTAAAGCAGTAGAGAAAAAGGGGAAAAAAGTTTTATTTATTTTCAGAAAAAGAATTTTAGCTATATAATTATACTATTGATAAATTTAGAGTAATACCCTGCTCTCTTTAATAGCAGAGTTCTGTTCTGCAAGAAACTATTTAACAGAAGAAAAACTGGCTAGTACATCTACTTTAAATGCTTAAGATTTGTGAAAATCTTAAAGTCTAAAATCAGGACTACAAAAGTCAGTATGAAACGAAGACATGAACACTCAGTATCTGGTTCCATTCCAAATTCTTTATTTCAAAATGGGGCTATGAGTTTTGTCCTTGTTTTATTACATTTAGATGGATAGGAAGTAAGAGCTTTTATGTATCAGAAGTCAAAAGAATGACAGATAATGTAGTATTTGTTTATTGGAATAGAACAAATAGGTATTTGAAGCTGATTACTGCACAGCCTGTTTTGGAATAAAAAAACATCAGACAGAAGAGTTATTGAAGTTCATCCACTTACTTTCCACCAGAGTTCAAATGCATAAAAGAAATCCTGTTACTGAAAATGTAACTAATTTATTTGAGCCCTCTCCATGGCATTTCTAAACAATTTTTTTGAAAGAAGATTTGTTGTCATTAAATGGCTATTTTTTTCACTAAGGGTCCAAAATGACTTTAAAACAGAAAGAAGCTTGATTACCAATGCAAAGATGTCTAGCAACAGTATCACAAGATCACCACATGATGGCACTGATCAACATGGCTGGTCAGTCTCACTTGGAAAGACCATTAACTAGACATCCAACATTAGAGAGCATCATCATGGAGTTTGAAAATCTGTCCCTTCCAGGTCTGTACTGGTTCTGTAACTGACCCACAACAGGCATTTTCAAAATAATCAAGCCATTAGACCACTTCAACCAACACTTGGGACAGAAATCCTATTCATGATTGTCCTCTTCTATTTTTGGCTGTACTAGAGCTCTCCTAAATGATCCTTCACTTGGAGAACAAATGATACCTTCACTTGGAGAACAAACAAAAGGTCTTACCTCTGGACTCCTCTGCACCCAGAAGCAGTAGGCTATGTATTTTTGTCTACTGCATTCAGTAGATGCAAATGTGAAAGATACTGTTAGATGAAAGTTTGTTACCATTAAATCATGCCATTACTATTTCATCTGTCATCTATTATGGTGAAATGTTGAACTGGCTTAGTATCAATGATTTGTGTAATTAAATCTCAATTTTTCTTTTTTTCTGCTTATTAAAAAAAAAAAATCATATACAAGTAATTAAAAAAGAAAAGCTAATTCATTCCATATATAAAATCATAACAGTCACTGAAGAATTATCTATAATCAACTGTGGACTAATCTAAGAAGAAAACCAAACATTTTATTCGACAAATCTCTTATATAGTTACATTGTTATGAAAATATTACATTCTATCTAATAAAAGAATCATTCTTTAGTATGATTCTGTCTCAATCCGTGCAATATTTAAAAACAGTCCCTCTATAAGCCATGAATAAGGCTTTCAAAGGAAGTTATTTGAATAACATCAAATTATGACAGCTATGTACTCCTCTAGTTTTCAGAGTGAACTGAATCAGTCCACTATGATACTGTCTCTACTTTTTTTTCTAATAAAAGTGACATTCATTTTCTCTTGAAAGGCTCAGTCTCCCCATCAAGCTGAAAATCTTGGTGAGCACATAAATAACAGAAGAAAGACAAGCATGGAAAATCCTAAACCTCTGCTGAAGCTAGTCAGTGGCATACACTTAGTGAAATACATTCTATGACACTGAGTGGTGTGTGGGCTCAGCACCGAAGACAGCTGAAAGAAAGAATCATACATTCTGACATCAGTGACTACAATTTATTTTTAGATTATTACAGTACAAATGTGAGCATTCCTAGCTAGGGATCATCCCAGCATGTGGTCATGCATTCGGTTTGAATTAGCCATGCCACTGGTAAAAACCCCACTGCAGATCTCACAGGAAAAGCCAGTGTTCTACAAGGGATGCTTCTATTCAGATCCTCATGTGAGCTCTGCATGCTAATCATAAAGTAACCCTGTTACATATACAGCCTATTTTTAATGTCAAAATTCATGCCTATTAGTTTACATGGGTTAAAGAGGGCAAGTTTGACTGTAACATCGGCAGAAGAATTTCCCACCTTTTAAATTCAACCACTGCAAAGAACCTATATATTTTCCAATTTTCTTCTCTCTACCCTCATATCCATATTCAAGTTGTGAAAAAGTGATCAGAATTGTGCCCTATCTCATTGTAAATAATTTTCCAAGAGTATTGTCAATAAAACTTGGGTTTCCCCCACTATACAGAATGGTGGTTTTGTTCTTTGGTGTTTGGTGTTTTTTAATGGGTGCATTTTTATTTTTTCAAATCCAGTCTGGGGACTACTACAACAAATACAATGAGAAGTAGAAAAGTATTAAAAGGTGACAGAGTTGAGTACATAACCCTGTCAGGTGTGAGGATTGAAATAGCTCACAACATAAATGCTTTACAAACATTGCCTGAGAGCACCTAAGTTGAACTGTGACAGAGGATAGCTGCATTTGGACACGAGAGACTTGTATCGATTTGTGCAGCTCATGTTTACGTTTCACTTTTATTTGAAATATTTTTCTTTTTAGGACTCACAGACTTGTAATTCAGTGCACATAACTAAGCAATCTTACTCATGCAGAAGAGATCTTGAATCTCGATGACAAGTCTTCAAGTGACAGAATGGCTAAATTATATGCTGGGTATAGCATAATGCTTATTCCTGTCCTACCCAGGTGGAGCTGTTCTTTACACTATGTGATTCAGCCATCAAATAGCAGCATGCGTGTTTTAAAGGCCAAGAGGAGGCTGTATTGAGAACCTGTCAAAAACAAATGTGCAAACCTCTATGTAGCAGTCAGTAAATGTTCCTTGAATCACTCTTTTGTTAAGAAAAAGCCAAACAAACCTTTGTTTCTATATGATATCTTTAATATAATGCTCTATTTAAACAGCTTTCCTTTCTGCCTCTTGCCTTCATCTCTACATGACAGGTCTTCATCTGAAGGATGCCTATTAAGACTGACATTTTCATCAAATGTAAAACTTGTCAGGTGAATGGTTTGCCCAAGAACATGTGATCAGCTCTGAAGATAAAGTCTTTGTAAGAATAAAAAACATATAGGAGAGCACAGCATCTCCAGTAAACCTACTGTTTTTGTCACTTGTCCCAGTTAAATTCAGTTGGCCTGCTTCATTCACACTACAAATCTTGCTTTTGTTTGCTTGCATTGTGATGTCTTTAAAAGAAATGATCAAGGTGTTTTGGGTGCCAAACTGAATTCCAGTTTCAGTATCTGGCACAACTTAATAGTTTGTACCTGCACACAGCATACGAACAATAATTGCATCTGTGTGATATACAGTCCTATGACTAGAGAAGAAAGCAGTAACAGCTGTGTTTATACACAAAGAGTAATAATTTCAAGATGATAAAAATGAGTAGGTCAAAATTAGATTTCATTTTATATTATCCTTAGAGAATTACATACCATCATATATCGTGCTGTCTTGAGTTACCAGAAACTGCATGGCATGTTTTTATGTTCTTAGTCTTTAATGATTCATTGGAATATGATTCATAAGACAATACATGAAACCCCCTACTCAGTGGTATAAGCAAAAAATATTTAAGATATCCTGCCTTAACACACATCTGTATAGGTGCTACCTATATGTTAAGTCTACGTATGTGACATTAATAATATAAAATGCATATTTTGTAAGTAAAATGAAAATAAAATGCAGGGTTCATTTGACTTATGGAATCAGCTCGCTTCTATAAAGCAAAGTTGTGCTCTTATCCAGAATTTATAATCAGTGGAAGCGATTACTTCTTTTCTTAGGGTTACAGCAAACCAGTTTATTTCTTTAGTGCCAACAAAGGACTTATATACATCTAATAATTACTAAACTTAATCTATGTCCCATGGGATGTGGACTATTGCCCTTCCATTTATATGAGGTATCTAAATTAGCTGTTCTATTTATATTTTTGAGGACAAAAACATCAGAGATTTCCATTTTGTCGCAACTGCTTGTAAATTCATTCAATTAACCTGTGCTTTCTGATCACCTACTTCCAAATATATACATATATGCCCTTAACGTTATTAATCATTTAAAACCGAGAATCACTCTAGAATTTTACAGGCGTTTGCTTTCAACACTGATCAAATATAGGTGAAGAAGTCTTTTTTTTTTTTCTTTTGATCAAACATGGCTAAAGTGCTCTTTTTCTCTGTTGTTTTTTTGGTGGTTTGGGTATGGGGTTTTTTGGTTTGGCTTGGTTTTTGTGTTTTTTTTTTTTGGCGACGGTGGCTTGTTTTTAAACACAAAACATCTGAACTTGCATACGCGTTCCTGCCACCCATACAACAAGCAGTACCGCCGGGAAGCCGACAGACGCAGAGAGACGAACACCTCGTACCACAGTTTAAACGCCCATCACCCGTCGCTGCAATACCACGGCTGCCACAGCCCAGCCCGGCACACCCGACCCGACCGCGCCAAGCACCGCGGTTCTCCTCCTCCGCGGCTCACACCGCCTTTGCCGGAGTTTTCAGCCCCTACCTCCAACTCCCCACGTTTTCCCCCCTCTCCCCCCCGGCCCAAACCGGATTGAAAAAAAAAAAAAAAAAACCAACCCACAAACGAAACAACAGAAAACAAATAAACAACAACAAAGAAAAACAAGCCCACAACGCGAACCCCGCGTTCAACCCCCGCTGAGGCCCCGCCGGGCTCTGGCCGCGCAGCGCGGCGGGACTCGCTCGCCGCTGGCGGGCCCCGTGCGGCCGGCC
>JANHFZ010002220.1:3421-15133 GCA_027560215.1 Halcyon smyrnensis
CAGTGGAATAGGCTACCCAGGGAGGTGGTTGAGGCCCCATCCATGGAGATATTTAAGCTGAGGTTGGACAAGGCTCTCAGTAGCACGGTCTAGTTGAGGGTGTCCCTGCTCACTGCAGGGGGGCTGGATAAGACGACCTTAGGAGGTCCCTTCCAGCCCGAGCCATTCTATGATTCTGTCTTCCCGTATTGTTTTTTCAGTTCCACAGTGTCAGTTTGGTTTACTTCCACTTCCCTACAAAAGCTTGAGCCCTTTTCATTATTGACATCACACACGTGCTGGTTTCTTCAGGGTTTGTTGCTGGAGCAAGCCATGAAGTTTCTTCTGAGAAGAAACCTGGATATAGGTGCTGAGAGCTTTGGGGATACTTAGGTAGTGGCTGCACTGCCTTAAGTTTACTGATTCCAAAGAGGGGCAGTTGTGTAATGCTGTTGCAGCTGTGCTTGTGTCCCAAGGTGTACCTACATGTCCTGCAGTTTGCAATGCATGTGCTACACCTGAGATGTTATGCAATAAATATGTCTCTGAGATGGATGCAGAATGTCCCTTTTACTATTTTTGATAGCGTGAACTGAAGAAAAGAGTCTCATGTATGAGACAGTGGTTGCCTGCAGGGCTCCAGAAAAGAGCTGAGACAGCTATGATGAGGTATAGGGGTGAGCCAGGGATGAGCCTGTCTTCTCCAGAGGGTGATGAACTTGGCCTACATGGACAAAGCAGTCACCAGTTAGCTTGGAAGCTAGGATTTATTCCCCTTGCCATCAATGACAGTGGGATAGACATGATCCTCCATTCAGGTCAAGTTATCAGAGTATAAGTAGAAAGAACAGAGGTTCCTGATAGGTCTTGAAATAGCTTGTAGCAGAGTCTGTGCATCAGTGGAAAAGGGACCAATATCCTTCCAGACAGCTATGAACAGGCCAGTCTGCTTTTTCAATGAATGTTTTACACCTGTCCCACCAGACTTAAAACAACCTGCCTGGTGTCAGGACCTTACTCCATCTGGAAAGGTATAATTAAGAAATACTCTGGACTACTGAAAGTTCAAAGGTGAGATTCCTTCCTTTTTTATTTTTATTTTTTTGGTGCACTTTTGGTTGTGCTCTTTATTTCATGAAGTGTAGATGCATTTAGTTTCTTATTTTGTTTCAGAGGAAATAGCTTTTAAAGCTCTCAGTCTATTCTACAGTATAATCACAGCTTCAGGAAGAAAATGGATAAAAGTGCAAAACTTACAAGTATACTTACAATGTACAGTGCTAGACTGTCTAGAGATACTCCAGCTAACCTTGTATTGCTGAGGTAGGAGAGACGGCCCAGCTCTTCACTTCTTACTCTGTTAGCTTGGTTGAATGCTGCACTGGGGCAGCTGTTACTGGTTCAGGGACACATGTTTTTCACAGTGTTGGGAAGATGTGTTTGTGTTCATGCCTCTAATATATTGTGGGATCATGTATGCACCAAAATGGTGATCACCAAGGGATTCATAAGTACTTTGTCAATGCTTCAGTATTTTTGTAGTTTAAAAAAAACCCCAAACACACGCGCACACAAAAAAATCCCACCCTGTAATAAAAATTTCCTTGTCGTCTTTTGTCTTTCTGAAGAGCAGCTGTCAGGATATAACAGCTATTTACTCTCTTTTGGATCAAACTGTTTTTAACTCCCTTGAGGAAGAAAACCTAGCCATGTATAAATACAAATCAGACAAATGGTACTATTTTAGAGAGAGTCAACAAACAGTAAGAAATTAAGCATTTCTCTTGTGTATTTGGTTTCTCTTAACTAATTCCCTTGAATGAGGGATCAGCAAGCACGTGGCATTGAAACAGAAGATACTTGTCATTAAGTTTTCCTCTTTGGTAAAGCTGACATCTGCTGAGTCTTTGCTTCCATTGTCTTCTCCCACTGTGTGTGTGTTTGTGCTAAGCTTATGGATCACTTTGAGATAAGCTTGTGAACTTTATTAAAGGAAATAAAGAAAACATCCAGCTGAGTAACATCTGCAGTATCAGTAGTGGGTGTCCCTTGTGCAGGCAGGAGAGATGGCTTCCGGTGCTCTTTGTGCCTCTGGTTACAGTGACTTGGGAGCAGGTTGCTTTGGCTCCAAGTTTTGTAGGTGGGCTCTTAGCACTTTCCTCCTGCCTGGCAGTTGACAGCTCTGCTTTCTAATTAGTAGATATTAAGCCAATGTAAGTTTTCAATTAGGTTGTGGCTTCACAGGTCACAGTGAGCCAGCCTAATACCTTACTGCTGAGTAAAGGGATTATTCTGCTTCTCTTTACTCCATCTCCTCCCTTGCCTTCATGCTTCAGCTGGCTTCCCTAGCTAGCTTTACTCATCAGAGCTTACTGAGAGCTGATGCAACTCATTATCCCAGAAAAAAATGTTGTTTTTCTGGATTTGTCTGGCTTTGTGAATTGAGCTGACTCACGGGAAGGTCTGACAAGCATCAGAGCCAGCAGCACAAGGGAATGAAGGAGATGGAAGGAGGAGAGGCATAAAATCAAGAGGAGAGACGGGTGAGGATTTTTTAGGTTAAGCCACCTGTATGCTGTAAACAGCAGCTTGTGTTTTGAGATTCATGATAATCTAATTTCCACCCCCAACTTTTTCATTGCATGGTCTTGCCAATGCCCTTGTATTGGTATGAAACCAAGAGATAAGACCGTTCGTCTTGTGAGGCAAACAATTGATACATGCATTTGTGTATAAGCGCCCTCTCCAGATGTGGAGAATCATGTAAGCAGCTTCTTTGGAGATTTCAGTCAGGTCTATAGTCCAGACCTTTTGAGTGTATTGATAGCACATTTCACAAAACATCCTCCACTGGACTTCATTAAGGGCATAAGGAAGATGAGATTATTGCCAATTAAAAAGTGATGGTTACCTAGAAACAAGTGACTGCACAAAGAGCTACTGCATGAAGCAAATGCAGCCTACTCAATAAAAAGGTTGGTGTACCATAGCTTAAAGCAATTGTGGGCAAAAGTATACAAGAAACTTCTTAAACAAAAAAACCCCAGATTATTTCCTGTAGAATTAATTTTGCAATCTGATCAGCTGATCTAGTATGAAAAGGAAAAAACCAACCCTTCTTAAAATTACCATATAAATTTGCTTACATTGGTATAAACTTCATGTTACTCATAAGATACACAATTTAATTTACATATAGAATTTATATTTATATAAAATTATATTCATGTAATAGTCATGTAGAATTACATGAAGATTTTATTGAAGGAGGGTGAAAGTAGCAAAGCTACAAAATAGCAGGTAGCTTATAGTTAAGGATTAGAGGATAAATTGGCACGTGTGATACTGCAGTGTCTGCTACAGCCTCTCAAGAGCAGGAGGTAGATGAAGCCCTCTTTATACAGTTGGCAAAGGCCTCACAATCACAGATTCTGAGAGGTGCTGCCTTCACAAACAAGGAAGAGTTGTTCAAGTATGGTTGTGGGCAGCCACAGCTGAAATGAGTATGAGACTTGAGTTTAAGATCCTGAGAGGAGTCAACAAGGGAAACAGCAGAGTTACAACCTTGGACTTTTAGAGCGGATTTTGACTGGTTCAGAGACTTGCTTGGCAGGATCCCATCTGGAGGTGCCCTGGAGGGCAAAGGGACCCAGGAGAGCTGGTTGATCAAGGGCAGCCTCTCTGAGCACAAGGATGGACTGTTGCCTTGTGCAGAGTTGCACAGGCATGGCAGAAAACCATTGTGAATGGACGTGGCGGTCCTGACTGAGCCTGAGCACAAAAAGAGAGTGCATAGAGACAGAAGCATGGACAGGCTATGTGGAAGGATACAGAAACATTACCTGCTTACGTAGAGATGGAGTCAGGAAAGACAAAGCTCATCTGGAATTGAAGCCAGCAATGGAGGTGGAGGACAATGGGAAAGGTTTCCTCCATACTTATGTACATTGGCAACAAGAGGGAGGCTAAGGAGAGTGTGGGTCCATTGCTCAGTGAGATTGGGGATTTAGTGACAAGGGAAAAGCGAATGTTCTCGATGCCTTCTTTGCCTCAGTTTTCACAGGTAAGGCTTATCCCCAAACCTGGCAGAGTCTGGAAGTGAGGACAGGTTAGGAATCACTTAACTACTTGGATGTGCACAGGTCTGTGGAACCAGCTGGGATGTATACAAAACCTGTCTGATGTCGTTGCAAGGCTGCCCTTTGTCTTCAAAAGGCCATGACACTTGGAGGAGGCTTCTCAGGACTAGAAAAAGGCAGTATCACACCCGTCCTCGAGGTGGATGAGGAAAAAAATATAGGGGAGTACAGGCTGGTGTGCAGCATTCCCCTGGGAAGATGATGGAGCAGATCATTGTGGAACCAGTTTCTAAACACAGGAAGGGTAAGAAAGGAGTTGTTGGGAGCAGCCAGCATGGGTTTGAAAAGGGCAGGTCATACTTGCTCAGCCTCGCTGCTTTCCATGTTATGGGGTGGGCAAGGAAGAGATAGTACATATTGTATACCTTGGTCTCTCATAGTTTACTTACCGCTAAACTGGTGAGATGTGGGCTCTGCAGGTAGATGATGAGTGGAAAATTGACCAGACTCTCAGACTCAAAGTTGTTATCCGAGGTGCAAAGTCCTGCTGGTGATCAGCTTAACATCTTCAGTATGCTGGAGGGCAGGGCTGTGCTCAGAGGATCATGGACAGTTTGCAGAAACAACAGGTTGCAGTAATAGGCTGACAGGGACTTCATTAAGTTCAACAAAGGGAGATGGAAAGTCCTGGCCCTAGGGAGGAGCATCAGCCAAATGCACAGCACGTACTGGGGCGAGCTAGGTGGAAAGAAGTTTTGCAGAACCTGAGGGTCCTGGAGGACCATGAGCCAGCAGTGTATCTTTGCAACACAGGTGGCTAACAGCCTGTTGGGCTGCGATAGGCAGCAGATGATCCTTCACCCCTGCTCAGCACTGGTGAGACACGTCTGGAATGTTGTCTGCTTCTGGGGTCACCAGTGTGAGAGAGGCATGGACATACTGGAATGAATCCACCAAAAGACTACTAAGCTGGTCAGGGACTGGAGTGCAGAACATCAAAGGAGAGGCTGAGGGAGCTGGGCCTGTTCAGTCTGGAGAAGAGAAGGCTCTGGGGTGACCTTGTTTGTTGTCTGGAACTGCTTGATTGGAAGATATGGAAAAGGTGGAGCCATACTCTCTTCTCGTGGTGATGGGATGAGGGGCAGTGGGGGCTGTGGACACAGGTTGGAATATGGGAAATTCTGGTTAGATATTAGGAAATATTTTCTACCATTGGAATGAACAAATACCTGAGCAGGTGCCTAAAGAGGGTGTGGGATCTTCATCCTTGGGAGTGTTAAAGACCTGACAGGCCTGCTGTGTAGTTTAGCCTGATTTGAGCAGTGGGTTGGACTAGAATGACCTCTAAAGGTCCCTTCTGACCTGAACCACTCTGTGACTCCATGAAAGCAGGTATACGAGGATGCTGATTAAGAATTAATATAAATCAATAATTAGAAAATTAAATAGAAAAACCAGACTAGCGCGTTGAACAAAGTAGAAGGAAAATGATATGCATTTCTGCCTGCCACAAATCGGTATTAGGCAGTGGTAGCACAGATCTGAGTGGTTTCAGAGTTATGCTCAAAAATAGGCAGGATGCAAAAACTTCTTCCTTGGGTAATAACATACATTATTCTCCCACTGGTAATTGGGATATCAGAAGGCAGCTGCTGAAAAATAAATGCATGTTAAATCTGTAGGACAATATAATTTGCATGCATGACCCTTTGAATCAAACCCTTGATTCAAGACTTTCCTAAGCCATTGTTTCTAATTTTTTTAAGATGAGCTAGATTAAAAAAAAAAAATAATTATAGATTATTCCAAATTTTGTGCGTTTCTTTTTAAAATCTTCTTGTGAGCTTGCTGATGTGATGCTGTCATTGTATGAGCTATGTTTTTAAGACTAGAAAAGAGGCAAAACTTCTGATGCTATTTAAAATAATCTGCTTGGGAGGTGGTTGATAAGATATTGTCAGCAGAGCAGTATCATGGGATAAATGAGGCTTAAAGGTGGTAGCATAAGTAGATTTTATTGGCTGGTTTGGGTTGTTGTTGTTTGTTTTATGAAGGTAGTGTTTTATTCGCAGAGTATTGCTTGGTTTGGTACCTGTGTTCTGTCAGACATTTAGAACTAAAGGTAGTTGTGGGACTGGAGCTTGAAAGGCAAAGAATCAAAAGATCTTGGGTGTCACTAGCAGTCTTAACAGCCACATATAGGTGTAAGTACAGTTGGAGTGTAATTTGTTGGTGGGCAGATGCGATTGCATCTGCAGTGAGCGTTTGCCCTTGCAATACTGGCCACTTCAAAAGCCGATGTTGACAAATGGGAAAGAACAGGGGACAGAGAAGTGAGCAAAGTTTAGGATTCAGAAAGTGCCACTTGGTAAGACTGAAAGAAGAATGACAGTCTCTTCAATCGATCTGAAAGAAATTTCAGCTCTTGTGAGAATGGCCAGAAAGTGGCTGCATGAGGAAAAGGTTTAATTGGTGATAGCTATTTAACCCAGCCAACAAAGATACTGCAGGATCTAGTGACAGTAAGCAGAAGTGATACAAAAGCTCCTCAGCCCTATTTTAAACATTTCTTTCCCCGGTAAGTTAAGGTAACATTAAAACAATTTTGTTTAGTTTAGAATTTTTTTTTTGTTATTGTTTGTTTTGTCACTTTTTTATTTTTCAGTGACTGTAATTGTCCTACTTGAGATCTTGTTTTTGTAGCTGGTTTATGTATTTATTGGTTTCCACATGTGCAATCCAAAACCAGAACTATCTGTTCAGTCTGAAGTGGAGAAGTGATTGCATGGATGTGTGCTGTGGAGGTGCAACGTGAGTAATGAGCTGGAATGCAAAACCCTGAATGAGGATAAGCCCATCCTTGTCTGTCTCGGGGAGAATTTAGTTTTATTCACTTTCCAGGAGGTTGCTTGGTGGAAATATTATTTTATGTACATATATATATACACACATGCACGTATATCTTCAGAGTGTGCCAGTGTTTTAAAGCCTGTACCAGGAGTATCCAAACATTTCAGATTTGTAGAATTGGGAAATTGTGGTGTGACCAAGAGTTCAGCACCATCTCCCTAGGCCAGGATCCCCCCACACCAGCCTAGTGCTCTTCTGCTCTGCTAACTTGTCCTTCCAATCTCCTAAAACCAACTGCCCCCTTCGTATTACTTCCCCATTTCACTGAGACAAGTTCCTTTTGCTCCAACCCTCATTCAAATTGAGATACCAGGGGATACCAAATGCTCAGTCAAGTGCACCACCAAGCAAGTACTGAGTGGATTGGGGACCTAATGCTACTGCTGTGGTCACTCTTGAAACCACATACAGCTTGAAACCATGTGCTGCTTCAGCCTCTCTTTCTACTAGGTCCAGTGTAGCTGGTCATTACAGGCGTGCTCTCCAGATGTGGGAGGTTGTAGCAATGCTAGAGAGACATGCATGTGTCCTTGAGTGACCTGCAATATTTGTATGTTGTTATGTATTATTTGTATAATAACTATATATTTAAGGTATACTTCAATAAGATTTTAATAAAGAAACATCATATGAAAATGCTTATTAAACTATATAAAGCTGCTCAAGCATTACCATTAGCTTCTTGGTTCTGGAGCTTCATGTCTGTTGTAGAGGTATTAATATTTTGTATTGTCAATCTTTTTAGTATAGAGGAGCAAACAGAGTATTTCCTTTGCCATCATGACATCTGTGACAGGTGTGTGTTTTGGTGAGCGGGACTTTTGTTAAGCTAGGGCTTTGACCAGATCCTTCAGGTAGGCTTCCCACTGTCAGCTAACGGGTTACAAGAAAGCAAGTGGAAATTGCAGTTAGGGGTTAGTAAAGGTTGTAATTTTTCCATGAATAAATCATAAATAGTTGGGGGGAGAGCAACATGTTGTTGGAATACAGAATTCAGTGTTTTCTGCTTAATGTGAGCAACAAATGGCGACAGCATTAAGAAGAGGAGGGAAGTGATATTTATACAGATGTTTGCCAAGGTTTTTCCTATTGACTTTTGAAAAGGCAACCGGGAAAAATCTTTGCCACTCTTTTCTGAGTCATGTGCTGACTGTTACTGGATTGCTTGGAGACTTTAGCTGACTTTCCTGCTGGGACAAACTTTCAAATATATTTGACTTAAATAGCTGAACACTTATCTTCCATGTGCTTTGATAGCTCCTCTTAACAAATTTCCGCTTAACAAAGATATTTGCATTTAAATGTTTGTCTCATACATCCCATCTGCTTCTTCTCTTTGATCCTTAACTGAAATCCTAATTATGATAGCATTTATGATTGTTCCCCAAGTAAAGTGTGGTATCATTCACAAGTCTAACATCACTACAGCAGCATTTAAAAAGGTAAAGTTGAAGACTTTCAGCTTGCTGGTTGTTTTTTTTTGTTGTTTTTGTTTTGTGGGGTTTTTTGTTGTTGTTGTTTTTGTTTTTTTAATAAAAAATTGAGCTGTTCAAGGAATCAAATTTCATGTTTAAGAATGTAAGTGTAAATGGGGAATAGAAAAGTATGTATTCAAGATTCGCCTTTATTTAACAGTATTTTACTGAACTGGAGAAAGGTGTAATGTGATGCATGGTTGCCATATAATGAATAGGTGCTGAACTTAACAGGTGAATGAAGTTTATTACAAATCTTAACACTTTTCAAGTGTGGAATAGCTTACATTGTAAGACGTTTTATTTAGGTGTGCTGCATTGGGTTTTGCTTGGAAAGTTAAGTAAAACAGAAAAGAAAATGAATTAGTTGTAAAATAATGAAGAAATCCCTTTGTGTGTTGGAGGGAAAGAAAATAAAATTATGCCCAGGATACTGCAGCATGTCTGCAGAAGAGATCATGCAGCCTTTTTAGAATGTAATTTTCTTTTTTTTTTGGTTGCTGTGTTAGTCCGGTTAAAGATGAAGAAATATGAGGAAAAACTATCCCGGAGTTAGTGGAATAAAAGCTTTGTTAGGTGTGGAAGGTGATCTCCATGATCTGTTTGTCTTCCTCACTTTGAGACTCAGCATGGCTTGTTAGAAATGTACTGAAGTCTTTTGGGCATATGTGGGAGTCACAGTGAAGAAAATTGACTTAAAGTAGCAGAAGATGAAGAATTAGCCAAAAATAAGTTCCAATCCGTTATGTGCTTCCATCCCTTCCTCCCTAACTGTGGGACTGAAAACTCTTTTCTGATGATTTACTTCTCTTTAAAATTCTAAGTGTGATTGGGTAGTTACATAGAAAAAGAAAATTCAGAGTTAATATAAAACTGAAAGTAGTAGTCAAGGAATTTTATTCACAAGATTGCAACACCTGAAGCTGATGGACTGAATGTTTTAATTATTTGGCAGGTTTCAAAAATTTTTTGTGATTTTTGTTTAAAAGATTATATTTTGAAATAAAGTTTGAAAAGTAAAGCAAAGGCATGGTCTAATCTAAAATAAAAGCATGTCTTAAATGTGGACCGCTGCACTTTTTTATGTTCCATTACTAAATTCAATTCCTATACCAGTCTGCCCTCAGATCATTTCCAAGAATATTAGGGAATGTTTTTTGCTAAACATGAACCAAACGTTGCTTTTAATTCATCATTTACCACAACAAAGTTTTCGTTCTGTAATGTCATCAATGTATTAGTTTTCTGTAAGATCTGAAATGCTATAGATCTTGAGAAAACAAACTTAGATCAAAACTTGAAATACATATACTGATTCTTCACATGTTTGGAGTTGATAGGATAATGAATATTTTTTGCATTAAATAAGCAAGTTAATTTTAATATTTAAAAAAAACGATGGTAATTTGCATGCTTCTCTGGCACCTATGTGCTCAATTGAAATTTATAATAGGACGAAAAATTATATATAATGATGTTTGTCTTTGACCTTCCATGTTAATTAAAATGGTAACTATCTCTAGTTCTATTCATTGCCTAATGATGAAAAACGTTGATTTTGTACTTTGACATTTCCTAGCCATCCCTTCCCCTTGCTGTTTTGACTCTTCCCCCTCCCTCTCTCACTCTCCTCCAATGCTTTAACCTATCCTTATGTATACAGGCACAAGGTCATACAATGAAAGGACACCCAAAGCTGCAGCAACATGAGTAAAGTGCTTTACAGTCGGTTTGTTTGTTTATCTTAATACACATGCAGAAGATCTTAAGGATTCTACGATTTCCTTCGTAACTTTCCCTCCCCCAAGTACCTTCCGATGTGCTAAATGAGACTAAGTGATGCACTAAGGAAGCCTGAGGCAAAAGAACAAGCAAGCATTTTTCATACATATTTGCACTGCTTATCAAAAAAAATTAATGACTCAAGCTTTAATCTTCTCTCAATTTGATGAGATGCCAGCCATTTACAGAATTCTTAATTGACCTTTGAAATATAAATCAAGGAGTTATTCACCAAATTAATTCTTCTGAAAAGAAGTCCTGAAGATGAAACTCTCCATGAGTAGGTGGGCATGTTGGAACACAATACAAATAAGCAGTATATAAAATGACCCAGAGTTTGCAGGATGATTTATTTGCTTTTTATTTACGGAAGACTGACTTAACATATAATGATAAAGAATTGCTCTTGTTTCTTTATAAGCCAGAGCATAAAGAGAATTAATGTTGCCATGGTATATGGCAAAGTTTGGATTGAATATGTTTGATTTGGAGCTTGTGGCCCCATCATAATGCAAGCAAACAGAGACACTGAATGGCTTTCTGGCTCAGATTTTGTTCCGGTAAAATTGGCGCAATGAAAGCCAAGTCTCCTGATGCCTTGAGCTTTGTAAGATCACCAATGAAAATAATTAGATATTTTTACTGAAAGCAGGTATTTTCACTTTTAAAAGAGTCCCTGTACCCAAGGGATTTCTCTTGATGATCTGCTTAAATGTACAGTTCTTGTATGATACTTACTTTTTAGTCAGGAGCTTTCTTTCACCTGCCAAGCTCCATGTCTAACACTAGCAATGTGTTACTTTTCTCTAAAGCTGGGACAATATATGTAGTCTTGTGCATCAGTGACCTAGGGAATTGGGGAATCTTATCAATGTATGTAAATACCTGCAGGGAGAGTGTTAACAAACAAAAAAAAAAGACTGAGCCTGATTCTTCTCAGTGGTGCCGAGGAACAAGACAGGAGGCAACGGACACAAACTGAAACAAAGGAGTTTCTGTGTGAACATTAGGAAACACCTTTTCAACTGGTATAGGTTGCCCAGGGAGGTTGTGAAGTCTCTATTCTTGGAGATGTTCAGAAGCCATCTGGTCACATGGATCTGGGCAACCAGCTCTAGCATGGCCCTGCTTGAGCAGAAGGTTTGAACCATATGACCTTCAGGTGTCTTTTCCAACCTCAACCTTCTCTTATTCTGTGGAATCTTGACTTCAGTTTTCTTTTTTTTCCTGTACCTGTGGAATACTTTTAAAATAAGATTTACTGCTTCTGAACAGCAAGACAGAGGAACCTTCTAACTCTGAAAGTATTGTCCAGCTCTTTTATTGTTGTGATCTGTGTATATGTGTCCTGGTTTGAGTGAGAACAGAACCAATTCTGTTCAGTGATTTTACTTTTTCAGCTCAGTTCTTCTAACTGCACTTTCTGAAGGTATCAGCCTGTTCTCACAAACAGTGTCTGCTTCTAGCAGTGATAACACCCCATGTTT
>JANHFZ010002221.1:0-12590 GCA_027560215.1 Halcyon smyrnensis
CCCTGCCCTGGGCAGCCTGGGACACCCTGGACACCCCTCCAGGGGAAGAAATTGTTCCTCAGCTCCAACCTCAACCTGCCCTGGGGCAACTTGAGGCTGTTTGTGGGGAGCAAACCCCCTGCTTTGTGCTCAGGGGAAGCTGCTGGCACTGGGTGGGGGACAAGCCTGGGGGACAGCTTGGTCCGGGGGCACAGAGAGTCGCTGGCAGGGTGGCCTGCAGGACAGCACCCTGCTGTCACCCCACTGTCACCCACTGTCACCCTGCAGCAAAGCCCAGGGGGACGTGCGCGTGGAGGGAGGTGCAGGGATGTGGGGGTCTGTGGTGGGGTCCCCGAGCGCAGCCCCCAGCCCCCTCCTCCCCCAGAGCAGCCTTACTTTGTACTTGCAGTGCGAGAGCCCGTAGTCGCCGATCTTGACGGTCAGGTCTGCGGTGAGCAGGCAGTTCCGCAGGGCCAGGTCGCTGCCAAGCAAACCCCGGCGCTGTCACTGTTGTCACAGCGGGGCCGGGGTGGGGACGACGGACAGGGGGGCACCCATGGCCCCGGGGGGCCGGGGGGCTGCGCTCGGGGACCCCGCGATGGCCGTCAGGCTGGCGGTGGGAGCGGGATGGGCGCGCGGCAGCCGTCGCACCACCGAGCGCCGGGCGTGCCGATAACCAGCCACCAAATGCACAGCAGGAATGCCTGCGTGGCTCCAGCTGCACCTCCGTCTGTCCGTCCGTCCATCCATCACGCGCTGAGCCAAGCGGAAAGAGGGTGTCCCCGGGCAACGCGAGCCCTGGCACGGGGCCGGGCTCCCGGGCGGCTGCTCCAGCCCTGGAGGGGTCATGCAAAAGGGGGGCACACGCGAGACACCCACCCCCAGTGCGGCAGGACCTGCCGAGGCCGTGGATGCCCACAGGAAAGTCCCTCCCCGGATCCCACGTGCCCTCACCATGGCACTGGGCACCCTCGTGGGGACCTGCCCGCAGAGCCTGGCTCTGGTGAGGAAGAGTCCGGTGGCCCCCGACGTCAGCGCACCCCCCTCCTCAACAAAATCACTGATGCTGGAGTCTCTGTCTGCAACTCACTCAGCACCAGGATATTGTTGGGCAGGAGGAGCAGAGGTGGGGTGGGAACGGTGGCATCCTGGGGACCCCACATGTCCAGCCCCTCCCTCCCATTGCTCTGCACCCCGCCTGGGGTGCCAGGCCAGTCCTACCTGTGGATGTAGTTGTTCCTGTGGAGGTGCAGGACCCCGCAGGCCACCTCACAGGCCATCCTCTGCAGCGTCAGCGGGTCCGGGGTCATCGCCTCAGCCCCTCGGCAGCTCCGCAGGTACCCCTTCAGGTCACCCTGCAGGGCAGGGCCACTGTCACCCTCCCTGGCGCTCAGGGGGCCGAGGGGGCACAGCCATGCCCAGCAGGACAGAGCTGCCACGCACCCTGCCCTGCCTGCAGCCCTGCCAGAGCTGGTATCCCAGCCCCACAGCAGCACCCTGGGGAGTGGGACAAGATGTGGGGACACGCTGGGGACTCACCAGTGGGCAGAACTCCATCACCAGCAGGTACGGGGTCACCTCGGCACATTGGGCCAGGCACTGGAGCAGGTTGGTGTGCTGGAGAGCCCTGTGTGGAGCACAGCAATGGGGGGCACACTGGCATCGCATCAGCTGGGGCAGCGGGGTGGAGGTAGCCCCTGGGCAACCAAGTCCCTGCCTTCTCTGCTGCTGCACCAGGGGCTGCTGGGAGCACTGGGAGCGGGTACCAGCACGTCCCAGCACCCCAGCATGTGCCACAAAGGGACATTTGTTCAGCTCTGCCAGGGCAGGGAGCAGCTCCGCGCCCCCCCCACTGCCCATGACCTCACTGCCACCCGCTGCCCCCGCGCCCCGGCCAACAGCTCCCGGCACAGCCCTGGTCCTGCTGCAAAGAGACAGGCGATGGGCCTGGGATGGAGCCGAGCTGCCCGGAGAGCTCAGCCAGGCACCTCCATGGAGCAGCCAAACCCCAGAATCAGAGAATCAGAGAATGGCAGGGGTTGTGAGGGACCTCTGGAGATGATCGAGTCCAACCCCCCTGCCAGAGCAGGGTCACCCAGGGCAGGTCACACAGGAACAGATCCAGGCAGGTCTGGAACGTCTCCGGAGAAGGAGACTCCACAACCTCCCTGGGAACGTGGCACTGAAGGGCCTGGGCACCACCCAAGAGCATCCCCACTGCCAGCTGTGCCCGGTGCAGCAGCGGCACCACGGCGTGTCCCCAGCTGTACCTGTAAGGCTGCGCTTCCTCCAGGAACTGCATCTGGTCCTGCACGCTGGCACTGGCCTTCAGCTCCTTCACCACCACCTGGGTGCTGCTGATGCCCGAGTTCACCTCCCCCAGGAACACCTGGAGCGAGGGACAGGCTCATCCCCTCCGGCCTCACCCCAAAGCCCGTCTCACGCAGCGCGGGCCCCGCGGGGAGGGTCCCGGGGCGTCCCCTGCCCTCGCCCTCACCTTGCCGAACCAGCCGTGCCCGATCTCCTTCAGGTAGAGCAGGCTCTGCCGCCCCAGGTCCGCCGACTTGAGGAGCTGCACTGTAACAGAGCACATCCAGCTGCCCGCGCGCCCTCCTGCCCGCCTGCCCGCGGCACCCGCCGCTCCCGGCCGAGCCAAGGCGTCCCCACCATGCCACCCGCTGCCAGGGTCTGCACCGGAGCACCCCCCACGGCAGCCATCGCCAGGCACCCCGCAGCCAGAGCATCCTCCTCTCCGGGCATCCGCGGGACGCGGGGTACCGCTGTCTCCAAACCGGGTGGCAGCGGTCAGCTGGCTCCCTGCCCCTTCTCCCCGGGGAGAGCCAAGCCCGGCCCAGTGGGAGCTCTGGCATTTAGCCCCTTCCCGGCCCCCCCCCCACCCCAGCACGGGTCCTGCCCCTCGGGCACCCATGCCAAGGGCGGGAGGCAATGGGGCCATTGTTGGGCTGTGCCGCCCAGCCCTGTGCCGGCTCCGCCACACTGCTGCCATTCTCCGGGCCAGGGAGTGACGCCGGGTGGGAGGGGGCTGTGCCTGGGTGCCCCCCACATTCCTCTCCCACTCGCAGGCTTGTTTATGTGGGACCGGGATGTCGCAGTTAGGGGTGCCCGTGTCCCGTCCCACCTCAACAGGGTGCACAGTGCCACCCTGGGCTGGTGCCATGCACGGCGCTGGGGACACATCACCAGGACCCTCGCACAGAGGGACAGTGGCAGCCCCCACCAGGGACTTGGGCAGCTCGTCCCCAGCCCTAGAGCTGGGGCTCCCCGGGGCCATCCCTCCTTATCAGGGGGGACCCCCCATCCCCACCCCACCCTGCTGTCCCCTCCCCGCACCCCGGTGACGTGCAACCCTTGGCTGCAGCACAGGGGGGTCCCACAGGGCCCACCGCCCACCCCTGCCCCAGCTTACCTGAGCGCCCCGGCTGCTTGGCCATGGGCAAGGAGACCTTGGTGAGGGGCAGGACGTAGACCTCGGGGCCATGCTGGGGGGCGGGCGAGCCCTGGGCCGAGAGCTCGGTCACATAGTCGTCCCCCTCGGCGTTCTCAAACTCCTGGGCCGGGGGGCACACCAGGCAGGGGGGACACTCAGAGCAGAGACAACTGACCCTGTTTGTTCCCCTCTGCCTGCCCCACATACCCCTCTGCCCACTGTCCCGATGGGATCACCCAACAACCGACACCCCCCCAGACACAGGGACCCCAAAATCTCACCCTCCCGCACAGCCCTTCCCGCACCCCGCTGGCAGACCCCCACCACGCAGATGGCCCTGGGGGGGTCCCACCGCCACCCCACCACCCCCTCCCATTACCTGGCTGTGCCACCCGGCCAGTGCCCAGCTCCGGGAAGCCGCCCGGGCGAGCAGGTAGGCGATGGTGAGCATCTCGCCCCGCTGCCGCCCAGCCCAGCCGCATGGTGCCCCGCGATGTGCCCCGCACCGCGACCCGCCGGACGCGGGCAGTGCCCGGCCCCGGTCCTGTGCCCCTATATAGCCACGGCGGGGGCACGACGGGGATCATTGTTCCCCCTCCGGCACGACGAGGTGCTCCGGCCGGTGTGGGACGGTTACACAACGGTCCAGAGCATCCCCCCCCAGCCTGACCCCCCTCCCGCCGCGGGCGCCAAAAGCCTCCACAAAAATCTCAGCAATTAAGAGAAAAACCATTTCTCGGCACATTCTGTGCCTGTGAGGTCAGGGTGCCTCCCACCCCCGGGGGTGTGCGGGTGGGACCGCTGCGGCCCTTAACCATGCTGTGGCCTGGCCCCGTGCAGAGCCCAAACAGCTCAGGATATGACCTGCAGAGATGCTGAGCCCCATAGAGCCAGGCTGTGCAGAGCAGGGAGCTTGGCTGGGTGAGGATATGACCCACGGTGATGCTGAGCCCCACATCATCCAGGCTTTGTGCAGACTGGGGATCCTGGCTGGGTCAGGATACGACCTCCAGAGATTCTGCACCCCAGAGCACCCATGCTCTGCAGAGCAGAGAGCTTGTCTGGGTCTCAATAAGACCCCCAGTGATGCTGAGCCCCACAGATCCATGCTCTGCAGAGGGAGGAGCCCAGCTGGGTCAGGATACCACCCCTAGTGATGCTGAGCCCCGCAGCATCCATGCTCCATGCAGAGTGGGGATCCCAGTTGGGTCAGGATACATGCCACAGCGATGCTGAGCCCCACCAGCACCCTGGCAGGCAACAGGGCAGGGGGTTGAGCTCCCCATGAGCAACACTATCCTGAACTGGGACACATCCTGCACCGGCACTGGGCTGGCCCTGTCAGCAGCGGGGGACCCTGCACCAGGCTCCTCTGGGCACCTCCATCAAAGAAGGCACCCAGTCCCAGGGCAGCCTGGCTCAGGGAGACCCCCCCATCCCCACGTCCCTGTGTCCCCAGCTCACCTTGAAGCCGATGTCCCCCTTCTTGCAGCACAGACAGGCCAACATGAGGAAGATGAAGGTGAAGAGCCCGGAGAAGGAAACAGCCACGACGGCCAGCGAGGAGGACCAGGAGAGCTCGCTAAGGGGGGTGCCGTCTGTGGGGACAGGAGGGGCATGGGGAGGACCAGGGAGGGGTGAGGCTGTGCCAGGGGGTCCTGCCCGGGCAGGGGTCACAGGATGCAGGGGCACATTGGGGCTCAAAGGGAACACTGGGGGATCCCAGCACCGCTGTGCCCCCTTTGCTGGCTCGGATGGCAGCAGGATGGGTGCAGAGCCAGCCCAGGAGGGACCCCAGAGCCAAGGCAGGACCCTGCTGGCAGAGAGAGGGATGGGGGCATGGTCCCCAGGGTGGCAATGACACCCCATGGAGAGGGGCTGCAGCCGCTCCAGACCCCAGGCCGCTGGGCACTGGGGTGGGGATGCTGCTCCTCCCAGCTGAGCATCAGCGCACCCCAAATCCAGCCCCCACTGCCCCGTGCCATGGCCGCACAGCCCCTCGGGATGGCAGGGGGGACGGTGACGGTGGCGGCCCAGATGCCAGTCCCTGCCAGGCCCCCGTTGCCGGCTGCAGCTGCCACATTACTATTCTGCCCAGAGCCTGCCCGAACAACCAGCGTGATTGTGGTGGGCGGAAGCCGGAAGGCCACGGTGATGCCAATGGGGCCGGTCACACCGGGGACGCGCACGCAGCCCCGCAGAGCCCAACGCGGTGCCCTCCCCGTGGGACAGCGGGGCTGGGTAGGTGCCCTGCTCTAACCCACAGCCACTCTCAGCCATAATCTCCACGGCCCAGATCTCCATCCCCAAATCCCCGCCGCAGCTCCTCCCGCGGTGCCAAGCCCCCCAGTGATGCTCGTGCTGCTCCCGCGCATGGACCACGCGGCATTGCCCCATCGCCAGCCCCGTGCCACCACCACGCTGCCCCTCTGCTGCCACCCGTGAGGTGGCTCGACATCACGCTGCCAGCTCCAGGACCGTGCCCCCGCTTCCCGGCATGTCCTTGAGAACAGCCCTTGAAGGGCACAAAGGTTCTGGGGGGAAGGTTCTGGTGGGAGCCACCAGCGTACGGCTGCTGCCAGGCACTGCCCGGCACCGCGTGGCCTGGGCACGGAGTGTGCCAGCTCCTGGCACGGCGGCGAGCGGACACACCAGCCCCGTGTGCTCCGGCACTGCCAGGCCACACCAAACTCTTTGCTGGCGCTTGAGAAGGAGCTCAAGAGCCATCTTCTGAGGCTCAGGGATGCAAAGCTGAACCTGGGAGGAGCGGGGGGTGGCGTTCCCCCTTCCTCTCCGCTGGTTTCCATGGTGAACACACTTTGTACCGCGAATGTCACCATTTTCCCTGGATAGTGGGACAGCAAGAGAGAAAATGACTCACTGAAAAGAGCCTTTTGAATGTCGACGGGGAGCAGAAAGAGGCGGCAGAAGCCCTTCCAACGGGGACCGTCAGCTGAGCCGCCCCTTGGCCACTGGAGCTTTGCAAATGAGCCACTCTCCAAACCAACGGGCTGGTCCTGCCTTAGTTTCCCCATTGCCCACTGGCAACCAGAGAGTCACGACCAGCCCAGACAGGGCAGGGTGCTGCGCCGGGGCAGGGGCACCACCACCACGACCCACCGCTACCCAGCAAGCAAGTGCTGCCCTTGCCCATAACCACAGCCCAGGTGTTTGGTGTGGTGATGGCACTTGTGGCACCATTTCAGAGGCCAAATGTTCCCAAAACCAGGTCGAATGCACCTGCAGCAGCAGCAGCTGGAGCACTGGGGTTCAGGGAGCACTGGGGTTCAGGGAGCACTGGGCTACGGGAAGCAGGGTCAGCTGCGTATGATGTGGACCCCAGGGCTCTCAAGAGAAGCTGGGGTTCCCACCGCATCCTGCCCCCCATCCTGAGGCTCTGCCCTCATCTTTCCCAGGACCAGGGTCCCCTGGCACCGGCCCCATGCCCTCCTCCAGCCTTGCCGCTTGGTGCCAGCCCTGAGCCACTGCCTGGCACCCTGCTCGGATGTCCACCCACCACGATGGTCCCTGGGTCAAGACTGGGGTGCTCAGAGCCAGCACAAGCCGAGCAGGGGGTGCAGGTGGGTGCCCACACCACGGTGGCAGAGCTGGGGGGGCTGCACCCCACGGCTGAGCCCTGCACTCCACACTGGCACCGGTGCCAGGCCAAGGCAGGTGGGGAGGTCACCGTCACAAAAACCCCTCCCCAGCCACAGGGGTCCCGCGGGACCCTCCCAGCAGCAGCATCCCCCCAAAACCACTCCTGCACAGCCGGCCTCTCCGCAGGGCTCAGGCTGAGAACGGCCAGCTCGGTGCATCCTCCAGCCTGGCAGCGGGAACTGCGGCATCCCTCGGGCAGCCCCCCCAGACCCACCTGGCAAAGCCACACCGACCCCTCACCCCCAGGGCGGGGACACGCAGGGGTTTGGTGGCAGCAGCCAGGCCACAGCTCCGGCCCCAGGAGCACCTGCCCCATCCCCACGTCCAGCCCTGGCAAATGGGAGCAGAATGGCTCAGGGAGAGAGAGACTGGGGGTACTGGGAGCAGTGGGGTGCAGCAGGGAGCGGTGAGGTGTAGTGAGGTGCAGTGGGGTGCAGTGGGGTGCAGTGGGGAGCAGCAGGGAGCAGCGGGGTGCAGTGAGGTGCAGTGAGGTGCAGTGGGGTGCAGGGGGGAGCAGCGGGGTGCAGTGAGGTGCAGTGGGGTGCAGTGAGGTGCAGCGGGGAGCAGCGGGGAGCAGCGGGGTGCAGCGGGGTGCAGCAGGGAGCAGTGGGGAGCAGCGGGGCCACACGCTGCCCTCCCAGCCGGTGCAGCAGCCGCCGCTCCCCCCGGCGCTGGCAGAGCCCCCAGCCCGTCCAGTGTCGCAGCCCCGAGCGCCGGTTCGCACCGGGGACGGGAAAAGGCCGGGGCGGAGCGGGAGGGGGTCGGACTGGGGCGGGGGGGTCTCGGCCCTGCAGCACGACCCCGCTGCCCGTTCTACCGGCCATCGTACCGGCAGCAGCATCGCCCTTCCCGGTGCCTTTGCTGACTCACGTTCGCCGGGTGGCTGCGGGCGGCGGGCCGGCCATGGCAGCTGCCGCTGGGCCGCTCCCCGGGCTGGGCGATGCTGCGGCCGCCGCTCGTCCCTCCCCGGCGGAGAAGGGAGCCGGGCAGGGCTGACGTGTACGGAAGGGACGAGCCGAGGGCTCCCGCTGAGCCCGGCGGCGGATCGGGGCTGCCGGCCCACGGCGAAGCCTGAGTGCGGGACCACCCAGCTCCTGCCCGCCCCCCCGGGTGCTGCCCGGCACCCTTTCCGACCAGGCGGAGCACAGGCGATAGCTCCAGGGCAGAAAGCTGCGGGGTGCTGGGAACAACGCGTCGTGACCCTCCCCGCACGCCATAACCTCCCGCTGCGGGACCTGGCGCAAGCCGCTCACCCGTGCCTCAGTTTCCCCATCCGTAATCCGCAAAGGGCGGCTGCCCCCCGGGCTGCTGAGAGGCTGCACAGCGGGGTGAGGGCTCGCGGGGTGACGGATGCTCCAGCACCTCAGGAGCGTGGGCTGCACATCTCCACCTGCCCCTTCGCCACCCCACCATGGCTCCCACACAGCCCCACAAACCTGCTGGGCTCTGCACCCCAGGGAGCAGCCTCCTGGGCCAGGGTGCAGCACCCTGCAGTAGGTCCCAGCTAGGAGAGGCTGGATTCGGGCAGGATTCAGGCACTGATCTGGGCAGGATTTGGGCAGCAAGAAGGGCAGGACTTGGGCAGGGAAAAGAGCAAGATTTGAGCAGGGAGTTGAGCAGGGAGCTGGGCAGGATTAAGGCAGGGAGCAGGGCAGAATTCGGGTAGAGAGCAGGGCAGGATTCAGGCAGGGAGCTGGGCAGGATTTGGCCAGGGAGCAGGGCAGGATTCGGGCAGGGAGCAGGGCAGGATTCGGGCAGGGAGCTGGGCAGGATTCGGGCAGGGAGCAAGGCAGGATTTGGGCAGGGAGCAGGGCAGGATTCGGGCAGGGAGCAAGGCAGGATTTGGCCAGGGAGCAGGGCAGGATTTGGGCAGGGAGCAGAGCAGGATTCGGGCAGGGAGCTCGGCTGGATCTAAACCCACAGGACCCAGCAGCCCCTCCAGCAGCTCCCCTGCCCTGGCAGATTTCCCGCACAGCCCCAACCCTGGTCCCATGTTAAACCCCAGGTCCATGGGCAGCTTCCAGGAGAAGCAATTTCACACCCCCGAGACAATCGCTCTGCTCACCCACACGCATCCAGGCGGCACGAAACCATCCGCTGCCATTTAGCACAGCAACACGAGGCTGTTCCTCCCAGTCTGGCTGCGGCTCCAAAGGGAAACTGAGGCACCGGAGAAGAAGTGGGATGTCCCTGGCTGCTGCCCCCCTGAGCCTGGACCCCTCCAGGAGCCCAGCACAGAGATGATACCTGCAGCATCCTCCACCGAGTCCCCATCAGGCAAACCCAGGGCGTGAGGAAGCAGCACCAGGAACCCGCCAGCTCTGGAGACCTTCTCCCACCAGAAACAGAGCCAGAGCCATTTGGGCAACCTCTCCGGTGATTAATGGATCAGTTCATTTTAAATGCAAGGCACGGCTTGTTAATCTGTTCTCCTTATGTATCTTTTAACGTGAGCTTATTTAACCAACGGAGAAGTGTTTTAAAAGGATTGATTCTTGCCTCTTAATTCGGGTTTTATCATCTCGGGATGAATTAGCAGTAAAAAAAAAATAATAATTAGATGAAAAATTAAAAACAAACCCAAAAAAATAAACCATCCATCATTTTCTAACGTGATGAAATAAAAATTAGGGCTGTAATAAGCACAGGCCAAGCCGCATCATTGTTGTGCACACACCAAGCGTGTCAGCCTGATTAGAAACACAAAATCCTGCTCCTCCATCACAGGCGGCCCTGCTGCGGAGCCGCGGCTCCAGCCCCCACAGCTCCACCACCAACTTTCTCCATTTTCTGAGAAAATAACGACATCTGAAAAACCCCGCGAGGCGAGATGCGATTGTTTAGACCGAAATTCTCCTGCTCGGTGGCTTCAGCCAGGTCTGGGAAGCCTCCTACGCCAACAGAGATGCTCCAAGGGACAGGAGCGACCTCAGCCCCTCATGCCCGGGTGGAATGTCCACCCCTCCCCGGGCAGGGACCCCGGCAGCCCCATGCTGGGAGCGATGCCAAGAGCGGTGCCAGTGGATGGGGCTGCCCAGGAGCAGGGCACCGCTGTCCCACTGCCGGCAGCCTGTGGCACTGGCCGAGACGAGGCTCTCGCCGCTGGGCAGAGCGGCGTTCGTTTACGTAACAGCGGGAGCGAAGCAGCGCGGAGCGGGGCAGCCTATTTTTATCTGAAATGCTCGCCGGCATTATGAAACGAGAGGCTTTGGATCCAAAGTGGAGCGGTGGAGGAGCAGGGCCCCCACCCAGGAGGCGGGCGAGGGGCGAGCGGGCAGGTGGATGCTCCACGGGGTGGGCAGAAACCTGGGCATGGGGTCTGGCATCTGCCCTCACCGCAGGGCACCCCTCGCTGCTGCCGAGCCTCGAGCTGCTCCAGTGGTGAAGTCCCTGGGAGTCCCCTCTCACCTGCCTCACACCTCAGAGCCACGTGGTGCCATCGCCACGAGCATCACCAAGGGCATGGCACAGCCCTTCACGCCCAAGTGCCACCCGGGTGGATCGGGCGAGGCGTGAGGAGGGCACTGTGACGGGATCCTCCGTGGCTGCTGCAGAGCAGCAGGTGGACAGAGCTGCCCAGAGTCACATTGGCCGGTCCCAGCCCCGTGTGCCGAAGGCCCTGCGTGGCCCTGCCAGGGCACAGCATCCACCCTGCGCTGCCACTGCCAGGGCCACTCGCTCAGGTGGGCATTGAGGAGACCCTGGCTCCTGGGCACCTGTCAGAGTGTCCCCCAGCACAGCTCCAGCTGCCCCAGCCTGCAGTGAGGCTCAGCATCCAGGATGCTCCGGGCACAAACTGGGGGGATGCTCAGCACCAGCCAGCCCAGCACCCCTCTGCACCAGTCTGTTCTCAGCCCACGGTGCCCAAGTCACCCACGTCCACAGGAACACACAGAGCAGAGAGCCCACAAAAAATCCCTGCTTTGCCATAGTGATGGCAGCACGGTGAGCCGAGGATGAACCGGCCTGGGGTGCAGCCACCACAGCCCGCAGACCGCACGACCCCACAGCTATTCCAGAAAGATGAGGGGCTGCGGAGGCTGATGTGGCAGCCGGGCAGCAGGTCACCCTGGCATAGCCGGGATGGGAGCCTGGGAGCACCCATGGGAGACCTGCTCCCTGCCCAGCCAGGCAGGCAGCGCTGCTCCATTTACTGCATTTGCCTACACTGGAATTTTCCTTCACTCCAGTAATTAAAACAAACCACTTTAACACGGCTGCTGGCACCAGGCTGCGGAGGAGGAGGCCAGGGCCGCGGCTGGCAGAGGGGAAGGGATGGGAAGCGGGACCCCCAGAATACTCACTAGCCTTATCCCAGGCTGGGGGACAGCAGCTCTGCAGGAAATCCTGGACCTGCTCCCTCTTCCTCCGATGCCAAGCCCTCCCATGCCACCAGCCCCACATCCTCTCGGTCCCTTGGCCAGCTCCAAGCACCACCATGAGCCCTGCACCAGCTCGGGTGCCATGTGGGATGCCCCCCATCCCCTCCAAGCCCCCAGCCATTACACTGGGCTGGAGCAGCTCTCAGAGCTCGATGGCAAACAGTATTCCAGCAGTAATTGCCCTAAGACGGCTGCGCAGCTCAGCCGGCGCTCCCCGGGCTGTCAGGGGGATTAATGCCCAGAGGAGATTTATTTTCCTGCCACCGGGCACGCTGAGTCAGCACATGGCTCAGCTCCAATCCACACCAGCACCCTCCAGGTGCCCTGCACCATGTCCTTGCAGGGTCCCCCCAACTCAGCCCACCCTGCTGGGCACAGCCGGTGCCAGGGTGTTTTCCTTGGGCAGGAGCAGCTGGAGGTGAGCAGAGGCCACAGGTCATGGCCAGGACCACCCTCCCTCCATCCCTGGCAGCAAGTTGGTGCAGCACGGGTCAGAAACCAGCTCAGGCGATGCAGGACAAAAGTGGCTCAACAGCCACTTCGCCCAGAGCACCAGAGCTGCCTGACCTGGAGGGGAATCTCCAGCCCAGGGGATGGCGAGGCAGGCAGGGTGTGAACGGGGCAAAGCCTGGGAAGCACAAGTGCCCCACTCTGCCTGCCCTGGCCACAGGCAGCCAGGACCGAGCAGACCCCCGGCTCACTGCAGACCCCCCAGCTGGCTGCAGACCCACCCCAGAGAGATACAAACACCACTGGCTTAATGCAGCCCCCTCGTATCAGCAGGAAGGATGTGACCGTGGAAAGGTGCCCGGCACAGCCCCACACCAGGCAGCACATTGATGACAGTTCTGCACCACATCCCTGGTACCAACGGGGTGAAGAGGCTCGGGCCAAGGCAGGCTGTGTGGCATGCCAAGGTGGGCACCAGAACCCCACTCTGGCCAGGAGCACATGGTGCCAGTTCGGGCACATAGAGTCATAGAATGGATCTGCTTGGCAGAGACTTTTCAGATCATGGAGTCCAACCATCTCTCAGCACTGCCAGGGCACCACTGACCCCTGTCCCTCAGCACCACAGCTCCACGGGGGGCTTGGAAACCCCTCCAGGGGTCACGGGGACT
>JANHFZ010002222.1:0-38151 GCA_027560215.1 Halcyon smyrnensis
TGGTTAGAAATGATGGGAAAAAGGTTGGACTTGATGACCTTGGAGGTCCCTTCCAACCATAATGATTCTGTGATTCTTTGATATTATCAGTGGTAATTATAAGAACAAAATACTTACAGTTTGTTCTATGCACTTATTTAGACATTTCCACTGAGGGGACAGTATTGGAAAGGTATTTTCATTATGATTTGTGGAAATCTCACCATAATTTTCCTTGTTCTCCCTTTTTTTATTAGATTCCTAAGAAGAAATACATTATTATAAAAAAATGCAGAAAGGACTCTGATGTTAGAAAAATCAGTGAAGTACCTGAAATCACAAAGTAATCACTTATATGATAATGAACACCAGAGATACGCCACAGAATTCACAAATCACAGAGGTGGAGGGTTGTCCAGAGGAATTTTTTTACTGCTGTGTCTCAGTAAAGTTCATTGTCATTCCAAATGAAAACCAGTTACAAAACCAAGGAGTTGATAACAGTATCCTTAGACTCCTTCAGAGATGGTCCTGCTACAGTGGTGCTTTGCAGATCCATCTCCTTGTCATCAAACAGGCACCCATCATCCTCCTCCTTCAGCTTCTGAGACATGTTCTAGTGTCTTGCATTGTGGACTTCAGTCAAGGAATACCTTGATTTTAGCTAGTTATCCACTTTTTCACCACAGATTCAAGTCCAGGTTTAGGTAACATACCTTGAAACGTATTTATCTTCAATATCCAAGCTGAACAACACAGCTACAACCTTTCTTTTAATAATGGACGTAAACAAAACGCTGAAAGAGTACTTGCTGTATTTACACTGGATTAAGCCTTAATAGTGTCCCAGATAAACACCCTGCTAACTTATTGTTGATTTTATCCTGAAATACATTTTTATATGGATTTTCTGTTCCTACATCAGCTGTATTTCCCAAGAAGTGCTGTGTCTTGGTGTAAGGTGCCAACATTTATAACTTCTTTTCTTTCCAGTAACCTTTAGGAAATATAGTGAGAACCAGCCCTTCCTCTTGAAACATATTTAATATACTTAATTTGAATTTATTCAGGAGATAGCACTCCTCAGTCTTAGCACTCCTCTACATTCAGTAAGCAGCATTTCATTCCTTTGAAGCCGCAATCACCTCTTTGTAAGGTATCGGTGGTACTTAATGGTTTATCGAGGAATTCTTCACACAGCAGTGTGAAGAGCTTCACCTCCTTCACCCACCTCATTCCCAGGTCTGTATTCTTCCATTTTTATGGTGGTGTCCTTGTGACTGACCTTTCTATTTTGTATCAATCTCTGTGTCATCAAATATACTCGAGGAAAACATCTAATTAAGAAAAATATAGATCTTTTCACTGAGATCAGATATAGTGAGGATCAACTACTTAAATCAACAATGTAGCTGGAATTAAGAATCCCTGAAATCTATCTTTTCCAAGGTTTATAACAAAGCAGTTTTAAAATAAGACTGCTGTTTGACGTAGTCTGTTGCTTTGGGGAAACATGCTGTTTCAGGTAACAAAGCAAAACCTTTCTTCATATCCTTTCATGGTGAGCAGAGTCCTAGTTACAGGAATTCCAATGTTCCCTTAGACAAAACAGAAACACAGTGATAAAATACATGTTTTCCACTCCTCAGCTGCTGTGCTTATCCTGCCAACATTCACATGAGATGCAGGTAAGGGGAAAATGTGCATTAAAGTGCATCACTGTGTTGATTTACAGCGTCTAGTAGTTGTCCTGCAAACTGTCACACTGCTCAATGCAAATGGATTCAGGGTTTTTTCCTCTTTTTTTTTTTTTTTTTGGTCCAGATTCTGTATCTGACATGGAAGCTACTCTATGCATTTTAATTCAGAAAGTGTCTTTTCAAAATCCTGTTTGTATTTGTCTTCAATGTCTTTTATATTACTTTGTATTATTATAATACTTTGTATTACTGATTTTCTATTTAAAATGTAAGTCAAAGTGATGCAGTCCACATATTTTGCACTTTTCCATGCTTCCAGCCCATTCCCTTTGAGCTGTCTTTTCTGCTACTTTGGTAAAGATTTTTTTTTTCCTGTCCACATATCTACTCTTTTTAATCCCTGGATGTGTGTCCTGGGTTCAGTTTGGGTTAATTATCACAAACAGCTGCTGGCCACAAGAAGAAGGGCTGCAGCTGGCAGGGGCCATGGCCAGAATAAACAACCACACCAGCCAGTGGGATACTCAATACCAGACTGATGTCAGGCCTCTATTTAAGCGGAGGGCTGGGCTGGGGGTGTCTGTTTTCCACTTGCTTCAGTATGCCTGGAACAAGGATAGCTGTATCTTGGGTACACATTGAGCCTTCTTGGCTTCTAATACTTGCTTTGTGTATCATTTCATAAGTACTGTTGTTTCTTTCTCTATTTCTGTTGTTTTGTTGAACTGTCCTTTTCTCAAACCTTCCCATCCCACTGGTGGGGGGGAGGGCAGAAAAATGGTGGGTGAGTGGCTGCATGGTGTTCAGCTGCCAGTGGAAGTTAAACCATAACAGTGTGTCTGGTTCACTGTTGTGGGGGTTTTTTTATATTGAAAAATGCTATTTTTGCCCTAAGGTACAGTAAAACTCCTCTAAGTGTTTTCCCTTCACTTGATATTGATCTTCTTTTGCTTATACTCTGTTTTCTGTTCTTTAGTTCTATTCAATATTTCTGTTCCAACTTCATTGCTTGCTGCTTTTAGCCTAAGTAATCTATCCCACTGGATTTTTAATAAAACCTTTCTACAAAGAATGTAGACTGTGTTCTGTATACAGCCATTACATATTTTGATAGTGACTCCTTCAGTGGTAGAGGACAAAAAAATTCTGATGGCTGTATCTGTCTGTAAGATCTAGATTTTTAGACTGAGATTCCTGTAGTTTCCAGTATATTTTTCCTTTTTCCACAAAGAAAATTTAGCTTTTAATTTTTTTCTTACTATCTGTACAAATCTTTCCTTTTGGTTTAGTACCTGGGCTAAAATGTACAGCATGGCTTAATGCTTTTTTATGCTTATTAAATATCTAAAATGTAACTGCCTTAAATAAAAATAATTTTCATTGTACAATTTTTCTACTTAAATCAGTAGCCTTGCTTCAGTGACCTTGAACTTAGCTTGAGTAGTTATCACTGCCGATGGGCACTGTTGTGCTCACGTTATTAAATGAAAAAGTCATTTATTTAATAGGAAATGGTTCAGCACAAATACCCAATGGGTTAAGCTCTATAGCTTTGCAGTTAAAAGTTATTTTATTGAAAATGTGATGAGCCTCTGAGCACCAAGGTGTTTGCTGCTTCCTGCAATGGGAAATTTTGCCATGCGAGTTCATGCAGCCCTTCTACCGAAACAAAACATTTAAGCTAAGTATAAGTAAACGTACAACTAACTTAACGTTTTTTTTGAGCAGGCAGTTACAAATAGGATACTTCAATTTTTCATATCTTGTATGTAAGATTCTAGCTAATTTAATTCACTAAAACCTTGAGTCACCACAGATATTAACACCTCACTTGATGTTTGATTTGATTAGTGTAGAGCTGTGAAAAATAGTCTGAAGATGCAAATTTATTACAGAGAATGTAATGTGAGCATAGTTTATTAAACAGAGTAGAGTTGGTATCAGTAGGCACACATAAAAGTGGATGTTGTCTGAAAGCTGTGTTCTAGCAGGAGATGCTGTTCCACTAGTAAAGAACATGACCCAGACTTACATTACCACAAAACTGCAGGGAAATTGATGGAGTAACAACCCTGTCAATAGACTGAATTGCAAGTAGAGAGATGTGGCCACGGTTCCGTTCATATTAAGGAGCTATCAGGAATGAGCATACAGGTCAAAGGAGCACCTGGCCAGGACAGAAGCTGCTCATTTGGTGCCTGCTCAGGAGAGTTCTCAGTGGAAAAATCTGAGAGGAAAAAAATCAATTGAATAACTATCTTCCTCCCTTATCAAAAAATATGTTTAATTTGGGGTAATTCTGTGCACCTGTTATGTGCCTTACCTTTCGTAATCTTTTCAACAGATGAACTATCTTAGGATATGAGTAGTAGTAGGATTTGAAGTAAAGAATCATAGAATAGTTTGGGTTGGAAGAGACCTTTAAAGATCGTCTAGTCCAACCTTCCTTCCATGGGCAGAACACCTCCCAGTAGACCAGGTTGCTCAAAGCCCCATTTGAGCTGGTGTTAAACACTTCCAGGAATAAGGCATCTACCGTCTCTCTGGGAAGCCCGTTCCAGTGTTTCACCACCCTCACTGTAAAAAATTTCTTCCTTATATCTGGTCTGAGTCTACCTCCTTTTAGTTGAAAATCATTACCCCTTGTCCTGTTGCAGTAGGCCCTGGTAAGAAAGAATGTCCCCATCCTTCTTATAAGCCCCTTTAAGTATTGCAAAGCCGCAACAAGGAGAATGTGTGCAAGCACGTGAGTTGCCAAAATTTGATTGTGAGAGCAGGTTGGGCATATTCACCTAAAAGGAGTTTTTACACATTTGAAGCAGCAAGCACTGACACATTTGCTGAAATATAAACCAGCTAGAATTGACTGTGGCGTCTCTGAAAAAAAAGACCGGAAAAATATAACCCCCACCCCCAACCACAGAAATAGCTACATGTAATATCCAAGTAAACAACGGTTTCTCTTCTGGAAAAGGTTTCATTTTTCTTTTGGCAATAAAATATAATTGTCTGCATTTGACACTGAGAAGACAGTTGCTTTAAAACATATTCTTTGTTAACTGTATCATTATGTCTCCCTTGTGACTAAGAAAATCAGGAAGGTTCTCAAGGAAAAGCAAAAGTGAAGACATGAAGTGGCCTAACATAAATGATAAGAATACATAGTCTGGCCAGTGCCTTTTCTCAAAGCAATCCAGAAAATTATTGAAATCCAGCTAAGAGCTGTCTAAATGAACAAATGAATGAATGAAATGAGTATTTAGGGCAACACAAAGTCTGTTTTATTGCCCAGATCTAAGCGTTGCAGATATATGGGAATAGGCTTTTCTTCTGTAGCTTGTGTTGGAAATTCTTTCTTGGTTGCGTAGAGAAGAGAGCTCTGTCCGTATGATGGATTTTTTTAATGCTCTGTGAAGTAGTTTGTTTTCCTTCTCCTTTCTCTTTGGATTGCCCTTGAATTTAAGGTTGTTAAAATAAACTTCCGTGTTTTGCCAGCTCTTTGGCTGAGCTAGTAGGGAATGTTTTGTCCATCTTAATAAACAAAGGACACATTGGTTTTGTAAAGAACAGCCAATTTGCTAGTGCCTGGAAGTTACTGATGGCAGTTTGTTTGTTTCCCCTCAATTGTCCCCTTCCATTATGTTAGACATTAGGCTCTGTGAAAAATTTCCATAAGTGAAATGACTTATTTGTGAAAACAACGCCAAATGGATTGTTTGGGCAGATACCGTAGTGATTTAAAAACGAAATGTGGCCATCAGCATAATCAGTTTGGAATAGAAGGTGCAGCAAAGATGTCTCAGTTTCCTCCTCCCACATTTACCTTGTTTGACTTGCTAATTTAATCACTAGTCTGAAGCAAAGGCTCAAGTTGTCAGTGGAAGAGGTGAGTGTCTCCCACTGATGTTGTTAGTTAAAATTTCTGTCTGATTTGGAAGTAAATTATGAATAAAAAAACCCACCAGAGAAGTGGTTGGGGGCACTCGCAAAGGCATTTTGCAGTTGGGCAGGGAGGATGGTAATACTCACCAGGTGTATGAATTTAATGAGGAGCTGCTGCAGCGAGAGCCCCTGTAACAAAGTTCTGGTTTTCACTGACTAAAGAGGGGTGTTTTACCACTAGTTCGTGCACAGCTTTAGAACGTGCACAATTACCTCAAGAGGAAAATACATGCTTGTTTTATTACTGTGGCATCCTTTGCACTTGGCTTATATGCTTCACTGTCCTTGATTTGAATTGCAGTAAAATTGATTTGTCTTGTATTCCCTACATGTTTACTCTAGGAAAAAAAAGATTTTTAAGAGTGAAAACAAGGCTTTGCTTGACTGTAGGCAACAGATAGGGTTGAATAGAACTGTCTGAACTGAGATATCCACATTAAATATTTTCTTACTTACTCTATTGCCATTTCAAAGATGAAAAACATATCACTTGGATGGAGTTATTTGGTAATAAACAGCATAAAGCCCTGAAGTAGCTCTGAATTCATAACATGGACCTGCATTACTTTTGTTATGCATCGGTGTAGGAAGGAGTATTGAAATCACCAGCGTTGACTGTACCTAAGAATATTATTTTTGTTAGTAAAGGAGGCTACATGTATGTTTGGAATTGAATTAATGAAATGCAGAGAAAACATATTCTGCCTTAAAATGAGAGAACTGATAACCCGCAAACCTTCTTTACTGTTCATAAGTGCAAATCTTATTGTTAGTCACTGAATTATTATATGTTCAGAAATTCTATTTCACTTTGGTATTTTCTCAGCACTAGGAGAGATTTATTGGTCAGTATTTCTGATAAAGGCAGATATGCAAAGTGTATTAAATTCTTAAGGAGCTGGTGTAGAAAGAGAACCCTGTGATCTTTCAACATTGTGCATTCCACTTTTCTCAAAATACTCTCTCTGGGCAATCTCCCTGGATTTTTCAGAATGGAAATCGGAAAACTATACACATTTGAAGAATTTTTTATGCTGACCCTGTATCTAGAGCCTATATAGTGTGCAAGCTCAGTGAACCTCCATATACTTGATAAAAGCTTTTTTTCAAGGATTAACAGATATGCAATCAAACTTACTAATGCATAATTTAGACTAGTTAGCATACTGTATGTATGAAATAATGAATGGACTTTCCTTATTCATACTGTGAATGATGTGCATTTCCCTAGTGCTCATCCTGGCACTAATTCTAAAATTTCATGCTATGAAATGAATTTTAATTATACAATCACTCTTAACATGGCAGTTGTATTATTAGTATCCTAGGTTTTGCTTTCTCTCTTCTCTCCCTCTAGTAGAAAAAAGGAAAATTATATAAGACAATATAGTTTATATAAAAATTAATATGATGTTTATGTGCAACTTGCTAGTTCATTTCTCTGCTTATTTATTCCATCTATTAGTCTTATTAGTACAAATTTAAATAATATGTCTTGCTGATCAGCTTTGCTGACATGCTTGGCTTCCTTGTTTCATTGTTACTGATCTTTATTTCAAATCATTATCCAATCTGTTTAACAAGGGTGACTCTTGTCCTATTATACTGGTTAAATGGTATTCTTCAGGTAAAATATCATAGCTCCTGCAAGCCTTAAAGGTAAAAAGACCCAAAATAACGTTCTTCTGTTTCCAGAGTAAATATCTCAAATTAACCACAAAACAGTTGGTTCTTTATTTACCTCCAACACACATTCACCAATTACATGGTACCACCCAGTTGTGCACTGGCTGCATTTCAAACTGTGAGATTTCACCAGATCAGTGCGTTTCAGTTTTTCATATGAATGTATAATAATTGATGGTTGCCAGACTGATTTGCCTTCTGAGTCAGCTTGGTAAAGGAACCAAGGGTGAGAGGCCTCAGGTCTGTATTGCAGACACCTGAGAAGCACCCAGTCCTTGTGGGAAAGAATGTCTTTCATTTAACAAATGCTATGGCCTTGTGGTTCATGAGTGGCCCTACAGACATGCATTCTGGGAAACACTACTTTAAAGGCAAACTACTGCCACATTATTTATTATCAGTGTTTGTAGAACAAGCTCTAGTAGCAATGCTTTGAGTTGTCAGGCCCCTTGAGGCCTTGGTAGCTCCATGATTGTTCTTTGTTCCATCAAAAGCTTTGCCTTTCTTGTGCTATTACTAGTGAAGTGTGGTTTTTGTTCTAGTGCTCTGCGTTTCTTCTTGCTTTCTCAGTAAGGAAGCAGGACTTGTGTGCCAACTTCAAGAACGTCCTTCACGTGAATCTTTTGATGTGATTGCTTTAACCCGTGGCACAGATTCTTGCTGTCTTATGAAACATTTTTCATTCCTGCCTGAAGCTCTTAACACAAAGTTGGCCAAAGGATCCCCAAAATTGTGTAACCAAACCAATAAAGTTCCTTGTCTCCTTGACTCCGTAAGTCTTCCCAAGGAATTCTCAACGTCTACCTCCTGCAGTACAACAGTGAGATAATGAGATATGTTTGCAAAACTTCTTGATTCTGCTTTTCACATTTCTGAATTTTGCTTTCAGCTTTCTCCACTTTGCTGCTTATATGCAATATGCATTTGACTTAATTTGGACAGATATAATCCGGCTCCTACTGCCAGTGAGACCTAAAAAATCCTTATTTTCCAGCACAAATTTGCAAATATGGCAGTTCTGACTAACTTACTCTTTAAGCACCTAGATAAGCTTTGCTTTCTGTCACAAGTCAAATGTCTGTTTTTCCTGTCTGAGCAGCTTGGTCTTCTTAAGCTTGTGCATGTATTTTCCTCATTTATCTCCTTGTCTTTGACTCTCATAGTCTGGAGAGCTACTTGTTACCATAGGACTTTATTTTGTATTTTCTGATTGCATTTGTTGTAGGTATTTGTCAATGTTCATCATACTTCTGGGGAAGTTAACTGCCCGCTCTGTAAGTGGTTTAAAAACTTAGTACTTGAGACAAGCTTTTCCAGAGCTATGGGTTTGTGCTCCTGTAGAATAACAGTTGTTCTCCATTCTTAGATTGCATTATTTGGCCAGTCCTTTAGCTTGTGAAAGACCTATTATTCACATGGTCTTGCTACAAATTAGTCTTCAAAGCTTGGTTGATGAAAAAACTGTACCAATTTTGTCAGGATTTCAACAAACTCATATATTTCATAGTCTGTCATAAATATTGGTGACTACCTAAGCAGCCTCTTGTACTTCCCTGAAGAAAAACATTTTACATACAGCTTTATTTCTGTAGAAGATTGGTCAGACAGTAACTCGAGGCTCTTTCAAAGGGAACTTTGCCTTTTTCATCAATTCTGTTGCAAAATGAATCAGAAATGTCAGTTAGTCCCTCAAGCTGATGGGATTGTAAGAATAACTTGCCATTTTTGACTTTCAATATTCATAGCACGCAGCAGATTTCTAAAAGTACTTATTCATTTTTGCTTAGGGAGAGTGAATCAGTGAGCCAATACAAATTCTATTTATTCTTTCCCTTCTAAACATTTTAGTTTTAATCTTTTATATTTTTAGAGATTGCTGCTTATCATTGTCTTAGTATTTTGATAAGTTGTTATTCATTTCATTGTGAGCACCCTGACCCCTGTTTATCTAAGTACAGGTGGACTCAGCAGATGGTTACCACATATTTCTTGGCCTGTTTGTCTTTCAGAATGCAAAGGCAATGCTAGCTTTGCTGTTGCAGAAAATTAGGAAATAGCTTTAATCCAAGAAATGCAAGGAATTGCCCCATATTTTCACCTTTCAACGTCTAGAGGCTGTGAGTACAGCATCATCCAGCTGGTAATCCACAGCTTCTTAACACTGAACTGGGAGGAAGGTGTTTCTCTGTTCATTCCTGGACATTAGGAAGAAGTTCTTCACAGGAAGAGTGGTAAGACACTGGAACGGACTGCCTAGGGAGGTGGTTGAGTCGCCATCCCTGGATGTGTTTAAGTGTCGCTTAGATGTGGTGTTGGGGGATATGGTTTAGAGGTGAACTTGTAGTGTAGGGTTAATGGTTGGACTTGATGATCCCAAGGGTCTTTTCCAACCTGAACTGTTCTGTGATTCTATGATTTCTTTCTTCTTGGTTTAGTTTTAGCACCATGCCAATTGTACTACCGTGAGAAGGCAAACAAAAGCATACAGAAAGATACGGAGCTAATTTCCCATGTCAACAGGTTAAAAGTCTCAAGGATCTTCAATTCCTACAGGTCTCCTGAAAAGGGAGGGTTGCAGAGGGACGTGCAAGGGAAGTTTTTAGTGGCTGGGCTCCAGGTGTAGTCACTCCCCAGTAAGCAAGTCTGATCTGCTACCCCAGCTGCAGCTGCGGCTGCTCAAGCAGGACAATTGCTGGCAGCTGCCCCTGACAGCAAGAAAGGAACAAAGGTGAGCGAATCTGTATGGTGGATTCAGGGAGCAGTTTTTCTCCTGTAGTGAGGGGTGGATTTAGACTATAATTTTACAGGAATCACAACTGAATTTCCATTTCAGGAGAAGGTTTTCTTCAATCTAGGTAAGTTTAATGAGAGTTGTAAGGAGAGCATTGTGTTTGTAGGTATTTTTCTTATAGGTGGGGCTCTCTGTTTTGAGTTTTCTGTGTAAGTAGTTGAGGTTTTTTTTCCTCTTTTTTTTTTTTTTTTTTCCTGAGATGCTTATATGAATTTTAATCTCAGTTTAGCTATATGATCTCCTTGTGAATCACTTGTGTGCTTTGCTGTTAAAGTCTAGATGAAGGTCTGCTTCCTTCAGAATTTATGTGTTGGTGTTTTTATGTCCTGTGAAGATATATTAGCACCTATTACAGATCCTTTCTGTTCTACTGTTCTTGCTTTTATTAAGATTGTAGTGGTGCCTGTATAATGCAGTTCAATAGATAACAGAGTCTGGACCCGTCCTGAATAAACTCCTAGTGAGGTTCAGTCCATGCTTCAGAGAGTTTATAATCTAGTTCTGCTTTAATAATTGCTTCCTGCCTTCACAGAGGAAACTTTTTCTATCACTTAACTGGGAGCTAACCTTTTCTGATGGGAAATGCTGAATTTCCTGGAGTAATTGCGTTGACTGGTAGACTGGGTGAAGTTCAGATAGGAGTAGTTGCTCTATCGTATGTACAGGCAACATCTCTGCTTCTGAAATTTCTCAAATGCTGTTACTATTCCTCTTTAATTGGTGCCTTCCGACAATTTTGCCTGTGTAACTAGCTTTTACTAAACAGGCTCTTTCCCTTAACTGTTGTCAAAGGGCTAGCTGGAGCAAAAATAAAAACACCAGCACAATAATTCTAAGCTCTCTTTGTGCTATTTGTATTGGCTCTGCTCTCTTAGGTAGAGATAGCTATGTTCAGTTCCTGAAGCTCTGTACTCCATTTTATCCTAACTTTTGATTTTGTAAGTGAAGCAAGTCGTCTTGTTGTCGAAGCTGTACTGCAGTACCTAGTTTTTACTGCGCTTTGAAGTGTATAGTGGCAACATATCAAATCTTTGTGCCCAACAACACTGGTAGACTTTAATGTACAAAAAAACCTTTCTAAGATCGCCGATGTACACCTCTCACCCCTCAGGAGATTTTCTCCAAATGCCTACCTCTCTATTGTAAATGAGTTTATCACGACAATTATTAAAATACCCTCCTTAAAAGGTTTACTGAGGTAAGGTGTTTGCTTTTTTGGAGGGAAGGGGTGGAAATAATTTTGATGTGCATAACATTTGAGATGGAGGCATGTTGTCAGAGCACTCACAGGTGTTGGATCATTGTAAAGGCTCATTCAATGCATCTATTTGAAGCAGAAGAGCTTCAGAGCACTGAGAATTTCTTTTCGGGAGTTGCACAATGATGTGTAGGCAAGAGAGCAACTGTAGGGCAGTCTTTCTTTTAATATGCTTAGAATAACTGCATTGCAAGTTTTCACGCCTGAATGACTGTGTTCTGTTAACATGGAAATGCAACCTGCAAGTGTTCATTTATGTATTTATGTAAACAGAGCCCATAGAAGGCAATGTAGCCTAGCAGAGATGGAAGAAGACCAGGTCTCTTCCTCCTTCAATCTCTGATGTTGCTCTAGGGGTCTGTGTATCTGTCCTTTCATCTACAACACAAGGCTGAGGCACTTACTGGTGGTAGTTTACATACTACATTCACATACTGGGAGAAATGCTAAGGTAAATCTTTCATACTAGAATGGAAAATAAAATCTCGTATTTTTAAGTATGTATTTATGAAGGAAAGCATTAATGAAATTGGTTTTAACAGAGTATTTAATTGAGTTTCTTTTGTTTTCTGAAAAACAGAACTTTAGAATTTTTGTAAAATTTTAACATGCTAGAATAGGAATTTTTTTTTTTTTTATTAGCATAAGCTGTCTTCCCATCATCCTGAAGAAGACTTGATTGGCAAATCAGGAAAATCAGTCCTCTTTTGTGAACACTTTGTTACAAAAAGCTAATTCTTTGTGAAAAAATAATGAATGCTAAAGCAATGGTAACCACTGTTCTTCCTCTGCAAAGACCTTTGAGATCTACTGATTAAAAAGTTCTGACAGAGGTGATGGTACAGTTACTTGTCATGGGTGGCAACTGAAAAATAATGCATTGGAATTCATGTAGAAATTATAAATGTATCACTCTAACACTTGGGTAGCTAAAGTGAATAAGTAATAGGTGGATAACTGACAGAAAGTGATGCAAGTAATCTAAATCTCATTCTAGTTTTGAAGTCTGTCAGTAGAGATGTTTAAAAAGTAGCATTTATGACCTGTGGGAAATTTGAATAGTTGAGTTACAAAGCATATTCAAATCTTATAAAGGATGAAAAGGGAAAGAAATTAATATTTCCACATAATGAAAAGTTTCCAGAAATATGTAGCTAAAAACTAGGCAAAAAAACTCTTTGCATTTTAAGTGTCTTAAATATTTAAGTGGTTCTGCATATTAGCATAATTTTCTGTACTGGAAACAGCATTTCAAAATTAAAATTATTTTTCATGTTCTTCTGAGTTAATTTTGTCAGAATCAACCTAAATAAGCAGGTTTGAATTGAGTAACATTTTCTGAAAGTAACTTTTTTGATTAAGAATATTTGTTATCCTGATTCCTTATTTCAACTTGTACTGTATCAGTAGTTCCTTCTGGTAAAGTCCTGATGTTTATATATGTTTTTGTGTAAATCTTGAAGACGTTAAAAAAAACCAAAACCACAAAAAAATCAACCCTCCTTAAAAAACTTCAGTCTAAGATGACATCAGAGTTATTTGTCTTTGCCTGTATCTGCACTTTTCTTGCAGTTCAAGTAGAGTTCTTGGGTTCTTTGAAGTGTTACTTAGCTTTTATATCCTTATGTATGGCTTGTAAGTATAGATTCAGTTTATAATTAAGTATACAGTGATGTACTTAATGCAGACACAGCATTCTACAGAGGTCTCACAATCACTAGCCCTTGTTCTAGTGAGGGAAATATAACAGCAGAGAGAAGACAGTCTAGGAGGTTCCTCGAGTGTATGGAAAATTATAATGTCAGCCTGACCTCGCTATCTGGGGAAAATTACGGAGAGGTTCATCTTGAGTGAGCTTCCATGGCAAGTGCAGGACAGCCAGGGGATCAGGCCGAGCCAGCATGAGTTCAGGAAAGGCAGGTCCTGCTTGGCCAGCCTGATCTCCTTCTATGACCAGGTGACCTGCCTAGTGGATGAGGGAGGGGCTGTGGATGTTGTCTACCTGGACTTCTGTAAAGCCTTTGACACTGTCTCCCACAGCATTCTGCTGCAGAAGCTGGTGGCTCATGGCACACACAGATGTACTCTCCATTGGGTTAAAAACCGTCTGGCCAGCCAGGCTCAGAGTTGTAATAAACAGTTAAATGCAGTTGGTGACTGGTCACTAGTGGTGTCTCCCACGGCTCAGTTTTGGGGCTGGTCTTGTTCCATATAATTAGCAACAATCTAGAAAAAGGGTTTGAGTGCTTCCTCAGCAAGTTTGCAGATGACACCAAATTGAGTGGGACTATCGATCTGCTTAAAGGTAGGAAGGCTTTGCAGAGGGATCTGGACAGGTTGAATTGATGGGCCAGTGCCAATTGTATGAGGTCTAGCAAGGCTAAGAGCTGAGTTCTGCATTTTGTTCACAACCACCCCAGGCAACGCTATAGGCTTGGGGAGGAGTGTCTGGAAAGCTGCCTGGTGTAAAGGGACCTGTGGGTGCTGGTGGATTGCTGGCCGGCTGAACATGAGCCAGCAGTGTGCTCAGCTGGCCAAGAAGGCCAACGGCATCCTGGCCTGTATCAGAAACAGTGTGTACAGCAGGACTAGGGAAGTGATTGTGCCCCTGTACTTGGCACCTTTGAGGCCGCAGCTTGAGTACTGTGTTCAGTTCTGGGCCCCTCACCAAAAGAAAGACAATCGAGTTGCTGGAGCGAGTTCAGAGAAGGGCAGGTGAAGGGTCTGGAGAAAAAGTCCTGTGCGGAGAGGCTGAGGGAGTGGGGTTTGTTTAGTTTGGAGGAGCCTGAAAGGAGGCCTTACTGTTCTCAGGTAGTGAGGTGGATGCGGCCTCTTCTCTCAAGTAAATAATGACAGGACTAGAGGAAATGGCCTGAAGTTGCACCAGGGGAGGTTTGGAGTAGGTATTGGGAAGAAAGAGTAGTCAGGTGCTGGATTGGGCTGCCCACGGAGGTGGTGGAGTCGCCATCCCTGGAGGTATACAAAAATTGTGTAGATGAGGCACTTCAGGACATGCTCTAGTGGGATGAAGAGGTTTTTTGTGCGGTTGTTTTTTGGTTGGGTTTTTTTATGGGGGGTGGTGTGTTGTTTTTGTGGGTTGTTTGGTTTTGTTTTTTTAGTTGGTTGGGGTTTTTTTGTTGTTGTTGATGGTTGGACATGGAGATCTTGGAGATCTTTTCCAACTGTGAGAATTCTGTGGTGTACTGTGTGTATGTCTGTCTGTTTTTTCCCTTCTGGCTTGCTTTATGAACTTGTCAGGCTGTATTAAGATTGGTCCTGTTAGGTTGTGAGCGTGAAAATGACCCATAGTACTTTTTGTACTCGTCCTCCTATATTGCGAAATGATGCTAGTTGAAGATCAGGTCTTGATGTGTTTTGTGTGTTACAAAGACAAGAAAGATGATGATTGTTATCCTAGTGTTTACAAATGAGAAGACAAAAAGGTGGTGAGAACAACATACAAAAAGAAGCCCAAAGTTAGAAATAATTCAGCGAGATAGGCATGTTTATAACCAGACACACAAATCTGTGAATCTGGATGTGAGGATTTAGCAGTTAAAGCTAAAACAGTGTCCAGATTAATGTTTGTGAGTGATAAAAAGGCTGCTGATGGGGACTGTGCAAAAAAAAAATAGAAGGCTTGTATTTACTTGAAAATTATCAGGACTCTATATATAGAAGACTGAACCCCAATGTATCTGAACTCCAATGTATTTACTCATATGGGTCCTCTTAAGCAATGTTGTTGTTGTGTGTAAGCCACAGGAAGAGGAGTCTCTCTTGAATATAATTTTGAGTAGTTATGTTCATAATTGAATCATAAAATACAAATATTCCCACTACCTCAAGCATTTCATTCATGTTCACAGGGCTTGAAGTGGAATAGAACAGCATTTCTGTTTTAACAATATTCAATTATATGTGGTACTAGCAGTATATCCTATACTGGTTTTTATTTCTAGGATCATTTTCATTAATCATTTGCACATTTTCTAGATAGTGGTTGCTCTGATATTTTAGAAGAGAAGGCTATATTTTGATAATGGGCCATTCCATGTCCAGTCATGCTGAAACAAGTTTGAGTTTTATTTCTTTCATAAAAAGGAGTATGGTTTAAAACTAAAGTATACTGAAGTTGGGAAACATTGTCCACCTGAAATGTAATTCTGTACCTCCTGTACATCGCACATTATTTATCTGAAAGGCTGTTTTCTGTTGTTGTTTTTAGATTTAAATAGATAACAAGTATCAGACTGAAGTTCTCTCTGTATGTTGCAGTGACTCTTGGCATTTCAGTGAATTAATAGTACTTAAATACTTTTTTTCCCCAATATCAACCTATTTTTTTTTTTTTTTTGAAAGTTACCATTTATTATTTCTGTGCAAAGTTCCTTAAGGTTAAAAGAAGAGCGTAAAGAGGTTGGGGAGGGAACCTTCAAAGACCTTTGGAGACCTGTAATGTTCAAGGGAACTCCGTATTGAATACTGTGAAGTATTTACTCTCTAACAGGTCTGGATTCTCAATATTATTATTAATAAATATCACTTCCACGAAATTACTCTTCCTTTCTTTTTATCAAATGTCAAATGATACCTACAGAACAAACCAAGCCTGAGTATTTTAGTTTCCAGCTGCTTGAAGCCAAGAAGAAAACTCTGGATTAAAAACACTGTTCAAGACAAGTGTTAGTGTGCAAAGCAGAAATCAAAACAGTTCGTTTCTGTTTGTTGTAAAACTAACAGCATATATATTCCTGGTTGAAAATAAATATGGCAAGTGAGATCCAGCTTTATAAAATAGATACCGTAAGGAGGAACAATCTCTCTAAATACAAAATACGCAGCTTAATGCTACAGATTTAATTCTTGTGTAAAGATTTTGATAGGCATATTTTTAAAGGGAATCATTCAAACCATCTTGTCCAATTTGGGAATTGCTTGTGTCAGAAGACGCATCGCATAAAGACTTAACTTAGAAAACATAGATATGTTTTTTTTCATGTATTCTAAGCAATAGTACTTTTAGCTTTTTTACAGTATGTATATATAAGGGGATTATACAGTATATAAAAAGGATCTAGATTCCAAAAAGTGAAAGGAAATATAAGGTGGGCTATTTTAATCTACTATTCATTTCAGAGTGCATTCTTGAGTTACTCTTGACAAAAATGTCTGAGTGCATTTTTGTGGTGGGTTTGTTTTGTGTTTGGTTTGGTTTGTTGTTGTTTGTTGTTTTTTTTTTTACTTTGTTTTGCCAAAAAGAAGAAAAATTCTTCATTTACTTCAATCCCGTTTTCTTCTTCGTGTGGTCACTAAATGACAATAATGACTTGGCTCATGTGTATGTTGCCATAATAATCGGGGAAGACTGGTTTTGTTGGTAAAATAGGCAATAGTGTATGTATCCCCTTGAAGGAATTCTTGAAGAAATTATCTAAAAAATTCATGGACTTGCTGGTATATAATGCAGTAGAAAGCATTCAGTAATTTATCTGGCATTAAGCACATACCAGAATTTAAACTCCTGTACTGTGTATTAATTATGTCATCTTTGTATATAAATCACTGTGTGGTGAACTGTTAAAGTAATGCAAAAAAGCAGGTGACATGACACACAAAGACTAACTGGTGACGATTCAGCATGATGTCATGTGGAATTCTTGCTGCCCGGTGCAGAGTTGCTAGGACCACCAAATAAACTTCATAAATAATATTTCATATTAATTTCCTGTGGTTTTCGAGACCCACTCTCAACACCATCAAAACAAGAGGGGAAAAAGATGCCCTTGAGAAAGAATGTCCACATCAGACCCTGCTTCCACTGTGGATGTTTCTACAGCTGCTCCACTGGAGTCAGCTTGGATAGGTTTCCAAGTAGAAGACAGTTCGGTGTCTTGGGTTTTTCTTTTTTTATCCCAGAATATGCTGTAAAGGATACTTCTCCACACAGTGTATACTATTTTACAGCAGAATTGCACCAGTGATGTTTCCAAGTACTGTAATTTATTCTGTGTTGGACTTCACTATTGTTTATGAGGCATTCTGAATATGAAAACTTACTTAGAATTGGATCCCAAAAGGCGTTCAATTTTAAAATTGGCTTTTTGCATTTGAGTGAATGGCAAAAGCTAAATCTTCTCTGTCCAGGAGCTAAATAAAAATGGCACTTGTTTGTCAACTGCAGCAATTCAGTGTGGAATGTAAATGTTCTTGATGTGCATTTTGGTGGTCTCTTACTATCTCTTGAAGAGCTTCTGTGTTGTCTATTTCTTACATCTGCAAAACCTCACCAGCTACAACTACCCTGTCTAATCATAAGAATTTCACCTCTCCATTAGTTAATGGTTGTGATGAGAATTTCCATAGATGCTGGTACACATTAGGCAATGACCACTTGTTACATTTCAGTGAGGCTTATGGGCTTGGTGGCTGTGACTTCCTGAAAGTCTAGCCTCTTTCTAAGAATTCCAGAGCAGGAGGCAAAACTAGCAACAGCTGCAGCATCTGCCGTTCTTCATTAGGGCAACACTATGTGTGAGCATAGATTTGGATGAAAGAAGGCATCCTTATTACATGTTTTATTATACTCTGAGCTGTCTTGCTTGATAGGTACTGCTTGTATGACCAGTTATTTGGGAATAGGAGGTATGTTGGATTGCAACACAGTTTATTCGGTGCTCTGGTTAGGTAATCTTCTAATGTCCAAATCTGTAGTCTGTGTTATTTTTGTCCATGTTGGTAACACAGTAATAGGTGATTAGCTGTTTCCTCAACAGGCAATAATATATAATTTCTTCTTTACCCCAGATTTTAGAGATTATAATGGTGCTGGGAGGATTTTTTTCTGTGTCTCGCAGCATCATCTTTGGCTTCAAAAGCCCAGTGGTAACACTCATTCTCAGTTGGGTTGTGGCATTACTACTCTTTGGGCTACAAGCACTGGTTTAAGCTTCACTGTCTGGTACTGCAGTACACGATGCTGCCACTAGACTACTGACTCAATTCTACTACAGCTTTTGATTGTATTAAAAAATTTAAACATGGAGAACTTGAGCTGCCATTTATGGATGAGTCATTGAGAGCTTATTGAATTTAAGTAATAAAGGATTCATAGCTTAATAAATTTCCATTTGCCTTACACTTTATGATCTGGCATAAAGACAAGCTTGGAAGATGTACTGAACTACTCAAATCAATTGGGATTAAATGTAACAGAGTGATTCATTGATTGAGAACGTCAGCTTCTCACCACCCAATAAACTTAATTTGCTTTTCTGTTGTTTTATGTGCAAATGATCAATATTTAGAGTATCAGTGCAACTGTGCTGTTTAAAAGATAAATATTTTTCTAAAGGGATTCACACCTTTTTTGTGTAGGTTGTTTTGTTGGGGTTTTTTTTGTGGGTTTTTTTTTTTTTTCCTTTTCTTTTTTTCTATGCTGGTCATTAAAGATTTGATTTGGTGTATCTAATGCCTAAAATTAGTAGCTAAACATGCATAGTGATTTTTAAATGTATCTGAAGAACTGTTAATCTCCTTGGGGAGGCTGCTGTAGAAAGAATAAACTACGGAACAGGGGCTCAAAGCATCAATTCCCTGTTCCCAGAAAACCAATATCAAAGTATTCTTCATATTCTAGGGATACTTAAATACTGACTTAGGGTTTGAAATGGAATCACAGAAGGTTCATTTAGAATGGCTCATTAAGGACTTTCTGACCCTTAGAATAAGTTATGTTCCACTACAACTGAAAGCATAAACTTAGGCTCGGATGTCACAACATATACCTGTTGATTTTGGTAATGGCTGTAGCCTCAGTACACCAAGAATGGCAGTCTTGTGCATATAAAGACAACCTAAGAATCTTGTTTCAAAGGTGAGCAGTAGTACTACTTGTAGAGAGATCAGCAACCTCTTAAAAGAGAAATGTTAAAACTGGAAATGACCGAGTATAAAAAAGTTGAAAGATCTCACGTGTGCTCAAGACAGTTACATTCATACATTGCTTTAAACCTCCCTGAATTTCATTCTCAAGGATTTCCTGGAGAGGAAAGGAAACTGAGGTCAAACATTAGTGTTTTTCTGTTACCACAAATATGCCTCTTCCTTGAAAGAAATGTTTTCCAGCTCCCTTGTTATCTATTAAACATATATCTTTATTTTGTCTTTTGGGATAATATGCGGGTGTTAAATAAATTCCCAGTTGTCTTTAAAATCTGAAATTGGTTTTCTGGCTTGTCATGTTCTATTATAATTCTGTTTCTCCCAAAAGATGTACCTCTTTTGCTCTCTCTCTCCTTTTTGGTTTTTTTTGTTTTGTTTTTTTTTAATTAAGGCAAATTATTTCAGTACTTATCTCAATATTCAAAATAGTTTAGAAAAATCTAGTAGTAGGAAATTAGCAGACTGTATCATAAAAGGAGAATGTTAATGAGAGAATGAAATTACATCGAAGTTTCTTTTTAAACACCAGCAATAGCCTTCTGTATGTGTCTTACTTGATTTTAAACATTTTACGGTACAATAATTAAAATTGAAATAGACTTCTTAGACAGCACTTACTGCTAATTACTTAGATGTTTTGATTCTAAATGCACACATATCTTAGTAAAATGAAAACAATCCTGTAGACTGAGTTGGAATTCAATATAAAAGAAACAAAATGCTGTATAATTACACTTTAATAGTACTAGTTTACATGTTTCAGGAAAAAAAGAAAGGTTTAAAATAAGCCAACTTAATATTCAGAAATATAATAACTGTAAAGGAAAGAAGAATCCTATTTTAATACCTTGTGATTATTTTCTTCCTCTTAAACTTCTGGACTGTAAGGAGAGCTATTCAATATTAGACACCTTAAAGTGAGCATTTTAACTGCAGTCCTTTGGTAAAATAATTTCATTTTGTATTTAACGTTTCTGTGAAAAATTATAGTCCTGAATAAAGTGTCAGCTGGAGTTTATTTTTTTTACAAGGAACTAGAAAATTTGTTTATTGCTGATAGAAGTCATAGGTACACACTCATGAGGAGGAAGTACCATCTAAAAGTTCTCTTGAATATACTTTTAATTACACTCCTTTTGTTTCATCATATTTGCATTTCTAAATTTCTCATGATGAAGCTTCAAAAAGGCAAGTGGTATTCCAACATGTATAACTTGAGAACAGAGTCTTTAACTTGGATCTTCTGTTATCTAACTGAATTTTCCTTGTGTATTTACTGTATGTGCTATATGTTTACCACAGCTCTTAATATAGTCTTACTTCTCCTGCACGTTCTGCAGAACAGTTACAGAAAGGGAGATCACAGTAAAAGACAGGATTTTGTTACTACTGCATGATGTATTGAGAATCAACAGTTGCCTGTGCAGTGGAAGTATGTTCCCTGGTGCGTATGGCAGAGGGCAGCAGTGACACTGAGTGACTTCTAGAATGATTCTCTGCTCTTTGGTGGTGTAATTTAACTGGGTGTAGATACAACTTGGTATGGATGTTACACAATTGATGACAGAAGAGCGGCTGAGGAGTAGGGTGTGTTCGTCCGGGAGAGGAGAAGGCTCAGGAGACCCAAGTGCAGCTTTTTCCCGGATAAGGGGAGTCTGTAGAGCAGGAAAAGGGCAGTGGTCACAGCACATGACAGTGAAGTTTGAATTGGGCAACAATTTTTCACCATTAAACTCTAGAGCAGGTGATGATGGAGGTGGTTGGATGCCCATCCCAAGAGATGAGATGAGTCACCCACTCACCCTCATCTGAATTTGCTGCTTGCTTTGCTGGGCACACAAGGTGGGAGTAGATGACCTCCAGATGTCCCTTTTTTTTTTTATTTATCTATTTTTTCCCCTGTGGTCATGCAGGCCATTGCCACTTTTCTGCAGTATGGTGAACTTCGTAAGAAACGGTGGGAAACTGTTACTCGAGATACAGTTATCCCTCCTCTCTACAACCCACCAGCAGTATTATGTTAAAAAGCACCATTCATTGTGAGAAGTGAACTGCTTGAGGCTCACTGAACCTCATGCTTAGTAAGGCTTTTTAATCAAGCAAAGTAGGCACATAGTGTGAGTAATCTGTAAAACTAGATAGCGTCACATACACTCCATGCTGGATCCTAGCCCTTTAAAGTATGTCAATTTACGTGAAGGGCAGCACATTATGCAAACTTTTTGTTTCGGGTACTAGTTCTGGATTTTGAGTAGCAAGATGATACAACTAGAACCCTTCCCCCATTCTATTTGTGTAGCTTTGGCTACAGTGCTCTAGTGCCTCATCAGCTGTCATGCCCTCCTAGTGGAAAATAAAAATTGGAAGGCAGTACCAATTGTCCCTTTTCTTATTTCATTACATTTATAAGGTGCATCTTGAAATGCCTTCTGTATTAATGCTGAAAATAACATTATTGAAGCTAAACTATATAAACTTCTATCATCCATAAAGGGTATTGTGTGTGTTTCTTCAGGAGAGTGTTAAAGACACTTAAGTCAAATATTTGTCCACTCAGTTCTTCAGTGTGAAACAGGCCGAAGGTTGTTGGGTTTTGTTAACTTGTTTTGAGCAGATATGCTTTTAAACCCTAAAATTCAGTGTCCTGTTTTATTGCAAATGTTTGATTTTAAGAAGTTACCTCAATAAACCATCATTTAGTTCTGAGCAGTAACCACATTCCATACTAAGGAGGGGTACACAAGACTCCTTTCCAAAGATCACACACTTCTAAAAAGCACTTTTTCTTTTTGTGGGGGATATCCAGACACTTTCAGCAGGGATGTGACATAGCAGGTGTTTGGATTAGAAGAGTATCTGTCCCATTCATTCCCATCCTGGATTACATTTTATACTGACTCCTACGGTTTTAATAAAACATTCTTAACACTTGCAGTGGTTTTTTTTTTGTTTGATATTATTCTTTCTACACAGACAAATAACTATTGACTTGTAACTGTAACGAAAAGTCTTGAAGTAAGATTTTTAAGTAACTAAAAGGAAATTATTCTAGATTTATTTCCTAAGGGATTCCTTTTTACTGTGGATTTACCTATCCTGTGGAATAAGAAATGCAAATGATAGATTTCTTTTACCATTTTACAATTTAACTGTCATTGCTAAAGACACATTTTTTTTTTCATTACTTGTACAATTTCCATAATCAGTTATTCCAGAATCAGTAACTCTGTCAGCAGCAGCAGCATCTGAAGATGAGCACTGGGAAGTACAGATGTGAAACAGTGCAGGGAAATTCATCCATTGAGGAATCCTAATTTGTGGCTTACCTCATTACAGACATTTTGGTATTCTGCTGGGCTGTGGTTTATGCCTTGCATTGTAATATAAACCCTACGTTAAATGTTCCTTGGAAATTCTATTTGTGTTTTCCCACTGGAAAATACCATCTGAACTAACTAGAAATAAGTAAGTAACTGACATCTTAAAGTGTATTTCTGTTAAAAATGAACAGCACTTCCACTGAAACAAATATACTTCTAATATCAGAGACTATTTGACTTGTAGCAGTGATATGGAAAGGACGTGACAGGTTCTGATCAGCAAGTGAATTAAAATGTGTATTTTTTTTACCAAATACAGTTCACAACAATGCCTTACTCTTCAAAATTGTATCTCTAGAAAAGATAAAAAGTAAGTTGTTGGGGTTTTTTTTAAGAAAAAGAAAACAATCCAAGGACAGTTCTTGTTAAGGGTTTGAGTATGTATGAGTACTGAATCTGGAAACTAGGCATGAGCTGAGTACATTTTTTTTATTTTTTTTAAAAATTTCTTGGTAAGATGCTAATAAAACTAATAGACGTGCTTTTATCAAAGACACTGATACATGTGCTATATGTGATTGAAGACAGAATTGTGGGACAGGCATCACTGGATGAACACAAGATAACTGTGAAGAAAATTCTGGTTTGTTTTTTGATTTTACACTTGAGTGCTAACACTAAAAAAAATCAGTGGGCATATCTGTTTTTTGTCTACTTGGTATGTTACGGAAAGCCTAAATCTAATTGGAGTATGGAATTTTTTAAATTCAGAGTGAAATCTGCAGAATGCTGATATGTAGAAATTTGTCTCATATTATTAAAGCAGCAAGGATTTTAGTTTGTGGTGGGATTTGAAGTCTTATCATTTGAGCAGATTTCTCTCAACTTTTGAGTTGTGCTTCACTGCCCTTCTGAGAACTTCATTTGGACTGTTCTGGGTACTTCTGTAGAAGTATGACTACTAGTTCATGCTAACAGAAGAATCTAATGTGAAAATGCATACAATAACATCAGTGTACTCTTTTATGCAAATGCATAAGTAATGGTTTATTTAAATCACATGCTGTACATTTTCGTGTTAACTTCAGTTCCATCAATATTCTGTCAAGTCTATTCTCACATTCTAACAAAATACCCCAATTTCTCTGCAGGGTCCAAACTGTACTGAACTTTGTCTGCTTCTCTTGCCCAATTCATTTAACCTGTGGATGTGTAGAATTTGTTATAAAACTAGACAAGACAATGAGACAAAACTTTGGTAATTTCAAATCTTAATAATTAAATTTACAATATCTTAACATAAATATTTGATTGTCTGTGTTGCATAACTAGCTGAATTAACCTGACGCTGTCTGCCTTGTGAATACAGATGAAAAAACCAATTCTGCAAGTTGTTTTATTAATCAGTAAGACGTATTCCAAATGAATTGAATTGTTAGATCATAGGATATTAGCCAGCTCTACAAAGCAGCCTTATCCTTGTGATTGTGAGAAAAGCAGGTTATTTGTCACTAAGGCTAATAAAATAGGATCAATAGTTTGAATTGGAAATAAATTAACATAAGGAAAAGACTTAATGAATCTTTCCTTTCTTCAAAATATAAAGGGGGAACAGACTGTTTTAAAACAAAGGCAAACCTGGTCATGTTGGCCTTGAGATTGTAGGTCTTTTTTGTTTTAGGGGCAGACGTACATGTTGTAATAGGAAATATGTGTAGACAGATTGAAGATCTGTAGGTGCAGAAGCACATGTACATCTGTCATTATTAAATGCAAGTATTGAATTCAGAACAATTATTACTCTCACATTCTCAGATTTGTTGTCTATTTTTGTAATACCTACATTTAAGAAAAATGGAACCCCATTAGATATTTGGTAGTCTGAAATTCCTGAGTAATTTAGGACTTTTTTTGAAAAGCTTAACTGAGTATTTCATTGCTTGGATTTTTCTCACTTTCCTATTACTATTGTACTTGTCATTTTCTATCTGATTATGTGGTTTTATGGTCCACATCATACATCTCTATACTTGCAGACTTACAACCTGAAACATTGTGATTCTAGTAAAAAGAGAACTAGAGTGCAAAGAAGTTAATTATATTGCCCAAAAGTTCCAGAGAAATTTAGCAGCACAAGTGGTACTATCTGTGTTTCCTAAACAGTAGTTGAGCTCTTCAATCCCAAATTATTCTTCCAGCTTCTGAAAAATTACTGCTTTCCTGTTGCCACATCACATGAATAGAGACTGAGGGGATGTGACACAGAATGTGTCTTTTAGTACAATGTGCTTGATTTCTGTTACTTGAAACCATCATGTCAGAAGACATCATGTGTGCACTCCATCTTTTTCTTCCAGTTTTACAAACTTGAGCAAATAGGTCTTTTTTTTAAGTAATGAAAAAGCTGACACTCCAAGGATGAAAGATATGAGAACTAACATTTCTATGCCTCTTGGATTTAAAACATTTCTTGCAACTGCTAATTATAATATATATATTTTATTTTTTTTTTGTGAGTAGTATAGCATAACTTTGAATGGACCAAAAAAAAAAAAGTAGGCAAAAATCCAGGAAAATTCTGCCGGCACTGAACATCAAAGAAAATTTCTGTGCATTCAGTTGAGACTGACTCCTTGCTGTGGTAAGGGAAGTTTTAGGTGTGCACTGACACCTCGCTGCCCCATGCAAATCTCTGACAAGTAAGAGTGGTAAATACTAATTCTTAATAGTTAGATTTTTTTTTCCCCCTTGGTATGTTTAACAAATGAATAAACAAGGATTTTCACAATATGAAAGTATTTTAAACTGAGAAACATAAGTTTTGTTTAAAAGTATCTTTACGTTTTTCCCAGTCTTCATGAGAATACTGATGCCTCAGTTTAGTTCCATGATTCAGAATATCAATTGCAGTGTTCTTATGTTGTCAGAATTTAAATTACCAGATTAGTCCTGCCTGGTATGTTTAAGTTAAGTTTGCTTTATTTAGATGGCCTGTCTTAAATTTACATTTTTCTAGGCATGCTTCTATTACAGAGAGTATGTCATGTTAATTCCTAAGAAGAAAATACAGGTGTAATCTTGTGATAAAATCTCTGATTCAGCTTGTGGAAGTAAGGGTTAAATGACGTGCAACCACAGGGTCTACAAAATAGAGCTCTGAGCTGACCCTCACCTTAACCTTCACAGATGGAGCTCACTGAGTTAAAACCCCAAAACTTTATTACCCATGCCCAGTAGAATAAAGGTTGTTTTTCTTTCTCTGGCAATATTAATGATTTTCAGCTGACTGCATTTTAATTAAAAACACCAGGTAGCCTCTTGGCTCAGCACATGGGAATGCTGGTGTTTAGCATCTTCAGGCACTACCTGTGCACTCGCACACAGCCTGTGCAGCTGAAGTGAGTGTCATCTCTTTGTGCGAGGAAGCACTTGACTCTCTTTGCTTTTTTGGGGGGAGGTAATAGCAGTTACTGCAGGAAGGCTGTCAAGGAGATTAGTTCGGAAAAGCTCGGGAATATAAGGCAGAAAATGAGCAAGTAGTTACCGCTTAAACAAGCGCTGTGTTAAAATCCTTGCAAGTTGAAAATTCTTGTTCAAATGTTTGTTAACACAAACTGCTGATGCGTACAAATGCATTCTAACTATTTTCGCCCTTATCAAAAGTGAAATGCTATCAAAAATGCCATTGATCTTTTACTGTAAATTACTTTCTTGGTGGTGTGTGTACCGAGAAGTCAAGAAACTTAAAACTGTGCTCTCTATGAGAATTTCTCTGCAACGCATACTTGGAATGTGAAGGCTGAGGCTGTGTGGTATAAAATACATTAGAGAAAGGAGCTGAAAGCAACAGTTCTGCTTGTCTGAAAATATTATTAATTCCCTGTACCATATATTCTTTTTAAGCCACCTCTACCTGGCAACTGGCATATGAGAATTATTATAAGATAAAAATATTATTGAGTATTTTTTCTTTTGCTCAGAAGAATGAAAACAGATGAGATTTTCTTTTACTTGCATCTATGGTTGGGAAACAGTTCCCGGAATTAGAGGATCCAGTTTTGGTTATATTTGCTATTTTATAAAGATGCTTTCACTGAAACTGTGGAAACTGGAGTAAATAGATATACTGACTTTAATGATAATTAAGAGAAACATGTGGAAAAGATGTTCTTGGGACAGTCGTGTAGCACTATTCATCTTTGCTTAACTAAGGAGGTAAGGGCAGGCTTGGAAAACCATGAGATTTAACTATGCATTTAATTGTTTCTCCCATCCAGCCAAATCAAGGCTCTTGTATTCTGTTGTGTCCTTTTTTGGTTTTGTTTTGGTGTGTTGTTTGCTGGTGGTTTGGTTGGGTGTTTTTGGTGGTGTTATTGTTTCCTCTCAAACTTCACTGTAGTTTCAGATTGCATTGACCCTGGAAAAAATTTACAGAGGTACCAGCTCTCAGCCGGGTTGTCTGTGAGACAGATAGGAACTTGGAGTCTTTTGGAGCAGTATCCTGTCTGTTTACCCTGTTCTTAAATTTCTCTGTGAATCTTTTATTTGCCATTACAAAGTATAGGATGCTGAAGCAGCTGTTGCTTTGCACTGCAGCTAATAGACATTCTTGCTTTCTCTCTGCTCCACACCCTCCCTTTCCCCCCAGTTACTTTCAAGGTTTCTTCTTGCTTTTCAGTGTTTAAAACTGGGTTGATTATTCAGTCCTTCTGTAATACTAAATATATTGGCTAGCATTTCATGGAGTTTTTTGAGGCGTTATGTACCATTCCCTTCCTTACAAAGGTTTCAGAATGGAAATCTTAAGGGTACCAATGAAGTATCCAATATTCAAAATCCCCATTATGATAATTAAACATTTCTTTCCATTAAACTTCTCCGAAGTAGGTAAGCACTTCAGTCAATGAATGAAAGGAATAGACTTGTTATGTAAATCAGCGGCAAGCTGCGGGAAGGGAATATTGGTATTCTCGATTGATCACGTGTCCTGGAAAATGCCTAAGTTCAGGAAACTGGCTCAGGAATGAGCACAGCAGTATTTTCTGTGGATTTTCATGTCTTTGGCACCTACATATGCTTCACTGCGGTTTTTCTGTGCCTCTGAAGAAGTAATAGTGAATTAGAGGGCTTGGAGTAGTTGGACTCTAGGAATGAGTATGAGTAAGCAACTGTAGTTCTAATACATCAATACTAGAATGTACTTACTTGATACAGGAGGCTTTTATAAGGGTTACTCAGCAAGTGATGTCTTCCCTGAAAGTATTTTTGGAGCTCCAGAATTAGAGGCAATGTTCTCTTGGCCCTTCAAATGGTCAAGAGGATGTAGGTCTGTATTGGGTCTGACTGATACAGAGTTAATTTTCCTCGCAGCAGCCGTCCCAGTGCTGTGCTTTGCACTGTGAGCTGGAAAGGTGCTGATAACACTCCTGGCTGGTGGCTACTGCTGGGCAGGGCTCACACAGCACCAAGGATGTTTTTTTCAACATTCCCCCTGCAGTGGGATGGGGTGGACAAGATCTTGGGAGGGGACGTGACTGGGACAGCTGACCCAAACTGACCAAAGGGATGTTCCATATCGTGTCAGCTTAACTATAAAAGCTATGGAAAGCAGGGTGCATCAGCTTGTCCTCCAGAGCAACAGCTCTGTGTTTGGAGCCCTGCTTCCTGAAAAGGGGCCAGACATCACCTGCCCATGGGAAGTAGAGAATAAGTCTTTTTCTTTTGCATGCATTACCGGGCAAAGCAGCTTGTTGATGGGCCCACTATATACATTATCTGTCTGTCTGGTGAAGTTTCTGTGGAAAACTGGCAGGAAAGTGGATTTTCTGGTAGGAGTGGAGAGCTAGAATGCTGGGCAGAAAAATTACCGAGTCCTGCTGCCTGATTTGTTGGAGAACTATGTCATTTTGATTTGTCCACAATCATAAGATCGGTATGCATACTGATACTGTATATATTTGTACTGCGTGTATAAGTAGTCATCTTGCATAACATTGAATTAATAAAGCATTCTCTATAAAACCAGTGTGTAGTTAGTGCTCCAGGTGTCTAGTGCTAAAAAGAGCTGTTAGGTGCCTGGTTTGTATACCCCGATAATAGTGTATGATAAAGAGGGGGAGCGAGGTCTTGGCAGCTTCCTCTGGGATTTCTTGATACCTTGGCATTAAAGATAGTGTGTGAAGTTTATGCCCCAAGCTGCTGTTGGTACATCACTCTCCATTCTCTCCTTTCAGTCGTGATATTACAGTTTACCATAAATCATATTGCTGAGATGACAAAAATTACCTTTTCTGCAATGGGAATACAATCAAAAAGGAGTGGCCAATACTATGGAAGTGATTTGGCTTGCAGAGCGCTCCGTGACACAGCAACTGTCCGAGCCCACACCGACTAAAGTGCAGTGTGGCAGGAGGAATGGGTGGCGTTACACACTGCTGGTGTGGATGGTGGGGTAGAAACAGAGTTTGAAAACATTGGGCACAAGCAACTCCCCCGTGCTAGGTATTGTTAAATAGCACTCTAAAGGTGTGTCTAAGGTGAACGTTCAAAACCCAGTTCTGAAGAAATCTAAGTAGTGGGAGTTGGAGATGGTAGTTGCTCAGAATCCAGGAAGACATTTGAGAAGTATGGAGCAGCTGTAAACCCTGACTCCCAGGCCCTAATGCTTCTGATCAGTTTTGGGACCTCTTAGTAAGATGTCTGCTATCTTGCTGTTTTTGAACCAGGCTTGTTTTATACCGTCTACTCATTATTATTTGCTTTTTTTAGCACAATACAAAAAAGCCTTACCCTAAGTCTAAAAACTCTCATTTGTATGACTATGTAGGTACTAGGAAGCAAGAAAGAGGCAAGAGGAAGCCAAGACAGACATGCATTTAGTGTCTTCCCTCTCTCTAGGGCTGGCAAAGATGATATAGCTGTGTTTGAGGAAAATGGAGTCAGAACAGGGATTGGCATTGAGTGTCAAAAGAGTCAGCATTACTGACACACTACATCAAGCAATTAGAATATAGAGAGCACCTACTTACTCTGAAGAGCTCTTGAGTTCCAGCACTTCCTAGACCTAATGTGAGCTTTCTGTAAAGTAGCATGTTTTTCTTCTTGGTGGAAAAAATGTTTTGGGAAGGGTTATAATTCAGTCTTTATAGTAAATGTTTTTTTCCGTATCAAGTAGAGGCTGCTTAAAATGACTTATATCAGAAATTTATTAGCATTTTTTCTTTTCCTTCTTAATTGTGGGTCCAAGTGCCTCTTCTGCATATGCAAAGCTTATCTGGGAGTACATATACAGGGTAAAGAATTAGGGAATATGTGAAGCTATAGTGGATATGTGTATCAATTTTAAATAAATGACTTCTATATGAAGTTGGATATAGAAATCTCAGTTCATGGGGGAAAAACATTTTTTTATCTATGAAGAGAATAAAAACATTGGACCTTACACTTGAGGAATTTTTAATTAATTAATAAATGTGTGTTTTGTTTGCCAGCTTAAGGCTTTAGTATAATTACAATTTTTTCTAGTTTCATACCCCAAGTGTTACATCCAGCCTTCTAGTTCATTCTGTGCTTGTCTTCCATTTTGGCTAATCATCTCCTGGTTTTGCATTTTACATTGGCAAGACCAAGTTTTCTAGCTGTGGCCAGAACAATGAGCAATGCAGCGGCTCATCGGAGCATTAAAAAAAAGTGTATACTGATAACTCTGTTACTCTTTCACATGAAATTCACATGTTGTCCCCCAAATTTTATCTGATACTTCTCATCTGCAGCAACTACACAAGGTGAGCTTCAGAGTACCCAGCTCACCTGAACTGTCTGACCAACCAGCTAATAAGACTTTCTGAAAATAAACAGGCCACTTTTCAGAAACTGATATTTAATACTGGAACTGAAGTGTAGATTGTTATTAAATGCTGTTGTTTACTTTGTTATACATATTTTATTGCTTTCCTGTTGTTGGTGGCAAAGATTAATGAAACTCTTAAATAGTTGGATAGAAATGAGAAGGGAAGTATATTAAACTACACCAGCTTGCTGCACACTAATTATTGTGTCAGATCTCATTAGAAAACAGATGCACACACCAAAGCATTCTTATTTATTTTAACATATCTGCTTCAAGAAAGGACTCTACAAATTTGAGAAGGGATTGGAGGTGAATATTCTGCACAGCTAAACTTGTAGAATTACAGAAGATGTGTACAGTGTTTTGGGGGCACTGGGGAGTGGGAAAGGACTTGAATTCACCACACTGTGATCTAAGGAAGTACTTATTTTCCCAGGCATGTAATTTCAGCAAAAGCAATTGAGACTATGACTAGAAGATAATGTATCTGAATGTTTTTGTACCTATACTTCATATACAAGCATCTTATATCTGATAAATAAGGGCAGAAATCTTGAGATGGGTGTTCTGAGAATCAGAGACTTTTATATTAAAAATGGGGTATGGAAGAAAAATGTGCAACTTCGTTGGCTATATATAACAAATACAATGCAGCAAAAATAATTATTTTTCTGTGAAGTTAATAGAAACAGTCTATTTCAATTAATCATACATGATTATTGTCTGTCTACTCACATTTACATGGTCACGATTGACGAAGGGGATAAAAATGTAATGAAGGAATGACAGATTGGTGTCTGTAGTTATATGGTTGTTTTCTGCCTCCTCTGGGTTGTGTATTCATTCTCACATAGTCACAGTCCCTTGCTTCCTTACACAAGAAGACTTGGATCCTGCAATGACAACTTTTTTAGAGGATCTAATTTTGGGGGTTTTGTAGGGAGATGGTGTGTTCCTAGGTCTTGTCCCAACTACTGAAAAGTCAGAGTCAGGAAGTTTTGAAGTTGCAAGGTCATGCCTATAAAAAGGGAGAAATGTTACTTCTGGTCTTTGAGTTCTGTTGTTATGAGGGAATTGCAGATCGCATCTTTACAGTTTGATCATAGGCTAATAAGTAATTTTTTTAGGGAACTGAGAGTGTTTTGTTTCTCCATGGTTATTATTCTTCAATAACAAAGTAGACAATCTATGAATGTCATGAAATTACTAAACAATTATCATATGTTCAGTCATTTGATTACAACAGCTTATATAATCAACAGTGTGATAGATATTTTGCCTCAACAAAACCAGTAGATAGTTCCACAGTTTTAGATGGTCAAATGCTTTTCTTTAATAATGAGACAGGCTTACAATCTGAAATCCTCTATTTAAATAGGCTGTCAGAGCCATATGTTTGGAAAGTTCTTGTAGACCCTCTCTTGGGTTAAATGCTATGCTAGAAGAATAGTCACATCATAGACTGCAGTGTAGGTAAGGTGTTTGTGGTCCCTAGGTCAGTTCCTGGAATAAGAGAGGAAGATAAAAATTGAATGTGACCTTGTGTTTCTTTCCTTTTCCTTGGACTACCAGTTCTCGCAGAACCTCTTAATTCTACAGGATGGAATTTCTTTCTCTCAAAGTTGATTTGTGCTGCTTTCTTCCCCTTGGTGCCATGTTTTAGAAAACTGGAAGATCTATTAAAAGCATAATTTAAATAACAAAAAACCCTACAAAATGGTTGTGATTCATAGCAAAAACATAGGTCAGTCTACAGAAACGAAGTTAGAGTTTTAGTAATATTCTATAAAGATTGTCTGCTCTTGGTGTTCAATCTTTCAATAATATTTATCTAACTTCTGTGAAAGCTTTTTTCAGTGTTTCTTAATTAGACCAAATAGTCATGGAACTATTTTAAATGATATGTGAAGACATTCTCTGATACAGGATTTCTAAATGGAAATTTAAATCTTGCTTGTGTCCTTGATCAAAAAAAAAAAAAAAAAAAGTCCTGTGAAGAGATACGGCAAAAAAAAAAAAAATCTGTTCCTTCTTTTTACTGCTCAGAAATTACATACACGAATGAGTTTTATTTTCATGTTAAAAGGACATCCTGCTGGCAGGCAATGTATTAAGTAGGGATATTGGACTAACATCTCAAGAATTACGTTCAACTGTAATGTAATAAAGTATTGTTCCCTTAGGGGGGAAGTTTGTTGTGACAACTGAAGAGAAAGTTCTTAAAGAAAAATGTCCAAAGTGTAATCTTTCTTTTGGTAAACGATAAAAGAGGCTGATGTCTAATTTGACCTATAGTTGACGTTCCGTGACCACCCATAGCTGCAGTGGCTTCTCATTAGCTTGTGGCTGCTCAGTATGTCTGCAAACCAGGTTATCCTCAGGGGGGTCCAAATATGGCTCTAGGTTTCAGATGAAAAAAAAATCTTATTGTACTTAAGGTAATGAAGTCAGCAATGGCTTTGCAATTGCAGAATCTGGAAAATGTGAGGATAATTATTATAAATTTGGAAAGGTAGAAAAAAATACAGCAAGCTAAAAATTACCAACGTATGTTTAAGTAACAGAGTTAAAAGCAAATGGAAGTATGGCAAGTTTAAATATCTTTGTCCTAAATTGTGTGCCTTTTAAAATGAAAATTGTGGCTCAAGCTTGTTATCCTGTCAAATATAAAGTTGCTCAGAATTTCACTGAATTGCCTGAGCATTATAGTAGTCTGTAGGAGGTTTTTAAGAGTTTGCTATTGCTGTGTGTTTTTTCTTACTATCTTCTTTTTGACTTGCTATTTTCAGCCTTATAAATTGCTTTGTGAATTTTGTATCTGACAGACACATGATACAGCCATGTGGTCAGTACTCACAAAAAGGTCCTGAAAACACCTGGTAAGGGGAATTGTGGGGTGGTCACATGTTGCTGCCTTTACTTGTCAATACTAAGAATGAGCAGCTATATTTAGTATTTAAACTCAAGTTCTGTTTTTATTTTGATATACATGTATAAATTAAACATGTACTTACTAGTTGAAGGCTAGGACATGTAGTATTATTTCAGTTACCAAGGGATCATTTCTACAGGACCATAAGTCAAAATCTTTGCCACAGAATGTAACAGTATGGTGAAGGTGCCTCAATTAGACATCAGGCTCAGTGGAGTTAAATCATTTGATACAGTGGGACGTTTCTACAATTTTTCTTAGTTATATGTTCAACCCATCCCTTCAAAGGGAGAAAAGATAGAGACATAAACACCTTTTATCCATCACTGACAAATGGTTTCCTGTAAACTGCAGCTGACTTGATCAGGACATGCTCCTAACACAGAATGCCCATCCAAACACCAAGTGATGCCTCACGTTGCGAACAATGTCCTGTTGGAAACCCAGAGTTTCTTCTGTCTTGGGGGCAGTTACAGGTTTCTCTAAGGAGTGCTTAGTGAACTAAAAATAGAGACAGTAAATAGATCAGATTCTCCAAGTCTGTTCTATAGGGGTTCTTCTTTCTGAAATCTGGATAGACCTATGGAAAAATATACTTAAGATCTGTATGTCTCTCATCATAGGAAGTTATTAATTGCCTTCTAGCTCTTTTCTAATTTGAGTGAACTTAATGACCTTGCAAAACTATGTAAGAAGGTAGCCTGGCTTACTCTGCCTAATATGCAGACAGGAACAACACAGTGGTCATATGTACCCATGTGATTCAAAGTTATGCATGCAACAAAAAGAATAGAGAAGATCCACTTTTGCACAGTGTATGAATAAAGCTATAAGAAAGATTATTCTGTCTACCAAAATAAACCAAGATAGAGTAAAAAGAAATTTTCTCCCCTACTGTCGTTAGCTCTGCCAGAAATTGATTTAGACAGTATCTTTGTTTTTAATCTAATTGAAAATATGGATTATGGGAGGGAGGAGGCTGAAAGAGTCCATGAATTATTCATTATCATAGTTCATATCTCTTTTTATTCAACCATTTTGGAAGAATGCAGCACCATATAGAAAAGAGGAGATATCTGAGAGGTTTCTCTGCTGATACTATACTCAACTCTAGTGAATGGAGCATTTTCAATACCAGCTTATATGTACTATAGGATAATTAAGAACTTTATGCTTCCTCCATTTGTGCTCTCAGAAGTGGGATGAAAGGAAGGAGCACTGGGGAAGTGTAGCAGTTCTTTTTCTTCCAGTACAGTTTAACGAGTATGATTGAGCCTTTCACTCCCCCAGGAGACAGTACTATTTTACAAGCTCCCAGTAAATAAGCAATTACATGGGAAGCATGAACAAATGGATTTGCTGGAAAACATTGGTTATTGTTTTCTTTTCCCCTTTTATTTTCATCTGTTCATGCTTGAAGTTCAGAGTCTATACGCGTAAGGTTGATATAGATAGCCTTTTAGTTAAACAAAAACCAACAAGATAGACTTTCGATTTTTTATGTATATATTACTGTACATATTTTGGACACTGACAACACAAGGTGGAAACGTCTTTAACAAAGTTATTCACAGAATCTATATGCATCACTGTAATTCAGCATAGAAAATGAGTAAAGTTGTAATGCATGAAGCTAAAATAGGCATATAGACATAGGAACTTGTATGCAAATAAACTGAGCCAGCTGTGTGCTGCAGGAGCTGCCAGCTCTATGTCAGTGATCAGATGGAGTTTATGGAGCTTGAACTGGGAGGGATGATGATCTGACGGAGTTTATGGGTCAGGGTCAAAGGCAAGGCAGGGTAAGGTGGTATCATAGTGGGGGTCTGCTACAGGGCACCTGACCAGGAAGACCAAGCAGATGAGGTACTCTATAGACAGACAGGAGCAACTTTGTGTTCACAAGCCCTGGTCCTCTTGGTATTTCAACCACCCTGATATCTGTTTGAAGGATAGCAGGGCACCAGCAATCCAGAGAGTTCATGGAATGCATTGATGACAATTTCCTTCTCCAAGTGGTAGAGGAACCAATGAAAAAAGGTGTTATGCTGGACCTTGTTCTCACCAACAAGGAGAGGCCGGTGGATACCATGAAGCTTAAGGGCAACCTTGGCTGCAGTGACCATGAAATGGTGGAATTAAAGATCCTTAGGGCAACAAGGAGGGTTCACAGCAAGCTCGCTACCCTGGACTTCCAGTGTGCAGACTTTGACCACTTCATGATCTCCTTGGTAGAGTACCACGGGATAAAACCCTGGAATACAGGAATACGAAGTTGTCTGAGCACTTTAGGAAAGCTAAAGCCCAGACAGAATTAAATCTGGCCAGGGAACAACAGGGGTTACTTGTATAGGTACACTAGTGATAAAAGGAAGGCTGAGGAGGATGTGGGCCTTCTCCAGAAGGAAACAGGGGGACCTGGTCACAAGGGATATGGAGGCGGCTGAAGTACTCAATTATTTCTTTGCCTCAGTCTTCACAAACAAGGGTTCCAGCCACAGTGCCCAGGTTGCAGAAGGCAGAGGTAGGAACTGAGAGAAGGATGATCTGCCCACTGTAAGTGAAGATCAGGTTCAAGATCATGTGAAGAAGCTGAAAGTGTACAAGTCCATAGGACCTGACAAGATTCATCTGTGGTTCCTGAGGTGTTGCTGTTGAGACAGACTAAACACTGAGCTGAAGTGAAGTAGTGAGTTCCATCTTTATTTCCTTTTCCTGTTTTGGCCATGCCTCTGTTTCAAGGGGTGGAACATGGCTCACCTGTTAGGTGGTCCCTCCCCCATCACTGAGGCAACTGACAGATTAAGTTGATAATCTACTTTCGATCATATTTGAGAAGTCATGGTAGTCTGGTGAAGTTCCTACAGTCTGGAAAAGGGGAATCCCCCCATTTTTCAGAAAGGGTAAAAAGGAAGGCCCAGGAAACTACGGGCTAATCAGTCTCATCTCTGTGCTTGGCAGCATCGTGGAACAGATCCTCCTGAAGGCTCTGCTATGGCACATGGAAAATGAGAAGATTGGTGGCAACCAACATGGCTTCACCAAGCACAAATTGTGCCTGATAAATTTTGTCATCTTTTACAGTGGATTTACAGTGTTAGTGGATAAGGGAAGAGCAACTGACATCATCTACTTGGACTTGCACAAAGCATTCGACACTGTCCCACATGACATCCTGGTCTCTAAATTGGAAAGACCTGGATTTGAAGGATGGTCCACTTGATGGATAAGGAATTGGCTGGATGGTTACACTCAGTTGCAGTCAATGGCTCCATGTTCAAGTGGAGACCAGTGAAGAGGGTTGTTCCTCAGAGATTGATGCTGGGACTAGTGATGTTGAATATCTTTGTTAGTGATATGGACACTGGGATCAAGTGTACCTTCAGCGAGTTTGCGGGTGACACCAAGCTGTGTTGTGTGTTTGACACAGTGGAGGGAAGGGGTGCCATGACAGGCTTGGGAGGTGGGCCCATGCAGACCTCATGGGGTTTAACAAGGCCAAAGGCAGTCCTGCACCTGGATCAGGGCAGTTCCAAGCAAAAATATAGGCTGGGCAGAGTATGAATTAAGAGTAGCCCTGAGGAGAAAGGCTTGGGGTGCTGGTTAATGAAAAGCTCCACGTGAGCCAATAATGTGTGAATGCAGCCTAGAAGGCCATCTGTATGGAAAGAAGTGTGGCTAGCAGGTTGGGAGAGGTAATTCTCCCTTTCTGCTCTTTTCTGGTGAGACCCCACCTGGAGTACTGTGTCCAGCTCTGGAGCCTCCAACACAAGAAGGACATGGATGTGTTGGAGCAAGTCCAGAGGAGGGTCATGAAGATGATCAGAGGGCTGGAGCACCTCTCCTACACAGACAGGCTGCAAGAGCTGGGGTTGTTCAGCCTGGAGAAGAGAAGGCTCCAGGGAGACTTTATTGCAGCCTTCTGGTATCTGAGGGCACCCTACAGTAAAGCTGGTGAGGGGACACACTTTTTACGAGGGCTTGCAGTGACAGGATGGGGTTTAATGTCTTCAAGCTGTAAAAGGGTAGATTTAAACTATAAATTAGGAAGAAGCTCTTCACTCTGAGGGTGGTGAGACACAGGAACAGGTTGCCCAGGGAAATTGTTGATGCTTCATCGCTGGATGTGCTCAAGACTAGGCTGGATGAGGCTCTGAGCAACCTGATCTAGTGGGAGGTGTCCCTGTGGAGGGACTGGAACTAGATGATCTTTAAGGTCCCTTCCAACCTGGAATAAAGGGCAGTTTTGAAGGAGCCCGTTAGTTAGGTGCTTAAAGGAATATCGCTGTGCTGTGGTAAAGCGTTGAAGTGGCATTGCTTCAGTTCGTGCTGGTATGTGAAATGTCAGGTAAAGGTGTCTACACTGATCCAGCAAGCTCTTTATAACTTGCAGTGCAAGCTGGTAAAAATCAGTGATCTGTCGCTTAACCTTCCTCTCATTATCTTTAGTTTTGCTTCTTTAGTTTTATGTCTTAGTTTGAATTAATGTGTTAGTGTTTGTAGAGCACTCCAGAGATGAAAAGGCTCATATAGCTGTTTTGTATAATTATTATTTTTAATTGTTTCTGTTTGGTATAGTTTCAATTAAAAACACTAATTGACTAGTACTAATAAGAAGCAGAAATGGCAGGATTTTTTTTTTTTTTTTTTTTTTTTTTTTTTTTCCTTAAAAAATAGAAATCTTTGGAAAAACTCAGGGAAAGTAAAAAAACATAAATTACTCTTTTGGGTTTTTTTTTAGCCAGATCAA
>JANHFZ010002226.1:0-42816 GCA_027560215.1 Halcyon smyrnensis
TGCCCCATCCCTGGCACCATTGCAGGGGAGGTTGGCCGGGGCTCTGAGCACCCTGCTCTAGTTGCAGATGTCCCTGCAGGGGGGTTGGGCAAGATGACCTTTAAAGGTTCTTTCCCACCCAAACTAGTCTATGAGTCTATGAGTCTCTCAGCCTGTCAGAGGCAAGGGTAACTCAGCCCCCAGAGACTGCAGCCTCAGCTGGCAGAGCAGGGGCAGGTCATGGGTGTGTCTGTGGCAGTGATGACCCCCAGGCCCTGGATAAGGAGCACCCTCCAATGAATGGGCACTGCCAGCTCACATCAGGCTAGATCCTCAGTATCCCTGCACCAGGCCCTGGAGGGCTCGCCAACTCCTGCAAGGCTGGAGCTTCCCTCCCGTCCCTGCAGCCTGGACCACCTGGGGATGCCTGGGCTGCAGTGCGATGCAGTATCTCTGCTGGACAATATCTGCCCAGATTTTCTTGGTCATGGTGGGTGGCCGAGGATGTGGAAGACTCTGCTGATGCCACTCAGGTACAGGTGACGTCCAATCCCTCTCCACCCATGGTGAAGCCCAGAGCTCCTTGGCCTCAGGGATGGTTTCTTCTGCTAATGAATTAGAGACTGACGATTAATGACCACTCCTGGGGCTTAGATTTCAGAGGTCTTTGTTACCCGCGTGTCGTAACCCAATCTCCCGGGCTTGGCTTCCCGGCAGCAGATCCAATAGCAGTCCTGTCCCTGAAAGGTGAGCCCCTTCCCACTACCACAGCCACCAGCAGCTGCTGGGAGCTGGCTGGGGAGCTGCTGGTGGCTTAGGCCACCGATGCTCCCCACAGGACAGCCACAGCCCCCCGGGACAGTGCAGCACTTCTGCCACCTCTCCTGAGGCCCCGGGGGACCATCTCAGGACAGGTAGGGATGGGGTGATGGGGGAGGGGGGCAGAAGAGGGTTGCCTGTGTATATAAGAATGCTTAAGGTCACCCGTAGATAGGAGTGGGGTCTTGATGGACTCCAAGAGGGGTTTGCAAATATGCTGGTGGGTACCAGACCCCCTTAAGATGAGGCTGAATTCCTCCACTCCTCCCTGCCAGCCTGTGTGCCCACTCTCTGCTGCTGACAGCCATGCCACGGTGGCCTGGCACAGCCTGGGGTTGGTGAAGAGCAGGGCTGTGGCACTGCCTGGTCCTCTGGATGCTGACATGCTCCTGCCCACCCCATATTCCCCACCACCTCGGAGCCTGGGCAGGCTCCTGAGGTCCAACCAGCCCTGATTCCCCATGGGACGTAAGGGGTATTTGGCAGAGCTCCCAGCAGAGGTGCAGGATGGCACCAGGGAAAATTCATCCCCTTGGATGCCCCCTTGGCAGTGCCATCTGCCCACAGGGCACGCAGAGATGTTGGGCAGGGAGCCTGATGCCCCTGGGAACCCACCATATGTGTCTGGTCCCCATATCTCCCAGGCATCAGATGCACTCAGAGGTCACATCCTGCAGCGGGGCCGTGGGTCTGATGGCTCCTCTCGCCCTCCCCTCCCCAGCATGTCCCAGGCCGGTGGCAGCTCTGGGACAGAGGACGTGGGGCCGTGTGTCAGCGCGCACTCGCGCACTCCGAGCCGGGGCAGCCAGCGGGTTGAGTGCATCATCTGCTACTCCTCCTACGACCTGTGTGGCCGGCTGCCACGCCGGCTTTACTGCGGCCATACCTTCTGCCAAGCCTGCCTGAAACGGCTCGACTCTGTTGCCAACGAGCAGCGCTGGATCCCCTGCCCGCAGTGCCGCCAAAACACTCCCACGCCGCGCGGCGGTGTCACCATGCTCGACCTCGACCTGGCCACCTTCCTCGCCGTCAAGGCTGACAAGGAGCATCCCCGGCTGGCCGGCAGGTCCCAGCCCGACTCGCCCACCAAGAGCTTGTGCAAAGAGAAGGTGGTCACCCAGCAGCCGGCGGGGCTGTGCCAAGACGTGCTGCCTCCAGCACCGTTGCCTCGGCACGGCTGCTGCCAGCTGTGCCTGTGCTGCGGGGTGACAGCCGCCTTCGAGACCTGAGCGTGAGGAGCAGCTCATTGGAGGTGCCCGGGCAGCTGAGCTCCTGGGGTGCAGTCTGGGACCATTTCTGGGAACATCATGCCGTGCCCCAGACCCACATACGGACAGTAGTGATGGGGCTGTGTTGGCAGACTGTGAAGGGTTTCAGCTCACCCAGGGCTTGCTGTCAATCCCGTTAGGATTTAGGGTACGATGTGGGGGGATGAGTGTGCCCCCATCCCCTTATCCTTCTCACCTGGCCCCCTGACAGCTCAGAAACCTGGTCCAGCCATCACAGATGGCCCCTGGCCCCTGCACCAGGGCTTGCTCATGCCTGGCTTCTCCAGGTACATCACTCTGCAGCAGGAACAACCTCATTGAACTTCCCCAGACAGGGGACATGGGAACCTGGCAGAGCACAGCAATGTAACAATGAACCAGAACATGTCCAGCACCCTGAAAGCTTCACATCTAGTAAGCAATGCTCTCTTAGCTCTGCTGGGCTCCATGTCTCGGTCATATTTATCAGTAAGCCCCAGGTTAGCCCTGCCTGCGGTGGAGGTGGGATGGGGAGAAGTCACCTGCCCTGCTGGTTGGCTCTTCTTTAAGGGTTTGCTCTGTTGGCCGTTTGCACAAGAAATTTGGGTGTTGGGGTAGCTGGAGGGTTGAAATCAAAGATGACAGAGTTGTTAGGAGTCCACAATGCATTGCTCCAGCCCTTTGGATTTATCTGCCCATCACCTATTTTGCTCCCGTATAGGAGAAGAGATGAGCCCACAGGAGCTCCTGCTTGGCCTTGTGCTCAGAGGTTCCTGCTAGGTTTGGTTGTCCTGTCTCATCCTCTCCCTGCCTTCCTACGGGCACACCTCCCAGCAGTCTGTACAGAAGCTCCTCCGCTGTTTTTCCAGGTCATGTCTTTGCCTGGATTTCCCTGCCTGACCCCAAACGGGGGGTGTGAGGAGGAGAGCCCAAAGAGCCAGGTGTGGGTTTAACAGAGGCCAAAAAGGATTGACTGGGGTGCACCAGGGTGATACTAATACAGATTTCGGACAGGGCTTGGCATTGCCCGGACAGTTCTTGTGGTCCTTCTACAGAGCCCTTTTTCTGCATCTGTTTCCATGTGGTTAATGAGATCTTGCAATAGCCCATCATCATCATCAGGCACCACCAGCTGCACCCTGGGGCTCAGTGGGACATTCCAGACTGTGCCTGTCTGGGGCCAGCAGTGATCTCAGGTCCCCTGAGCAGCCCTGGTGCTTGGCTGTGCCCTGTACTGGGTGCCAGGGCTGCAGCCAGAGGAGTCCAGCACCCATGCTGTGCACAGCACCCACCCCGAGCACAGCACCCCCTCCAAGGGAGTTCCCACCCCATGCACAGCACCCGTGCCATGTGCAGCATCCACCCCATGCACAGCACCCATGGCAGGCACAGCACCCACCGCTGCACACAGCGCCCATGCACAATTCTGCCACTTGGTGTCACCTGCCATAAAAACAGTCAGAGCTGATGTGCCCAGCAGAGACCAACCTGGGGAGGTCCAACCATGAGAGCAGGAGCACCAGGGATGCCCCAGGGAAGAGGTGCCCAGGGGGAACAGCAGAAGCATGGTGTGATTTAGGGATTCCATGGGGTGAGCATCTGCCTGAATCAGATCTTTAATTACATGGAAACATGAAATAAATTAAAGCCTTCAAGGATGGGATAAAAGCAGACATAGAGTCTTAAAGGATCTTCCTCTCCCTTTTCTTGTGCCCTCCTAGGGCTGCCCAGGGCCTCACACTCCCTAGACATTTCCCGGGTGGGTGGTGGGAAGTCTGTGATGGTCCAGTCCCTACCCTGGGCATAGCTCTCTACAAAGGTGCCAGCAAGACTCTGTGCTAAGCCCAGCACCCTGGGTACCAGCTTTCCAACGGTGGAGGGTGATAAAGACTCGTGGCTCCCTGTGCTCCCACCCCCTGCTCCACTGCACCCCACAGCACCAGAACCAAGCTGTGAAGCTTGACCCTTGCTATGTGCCTCTGCATGTCCCCACTGCTCCCAGCCAGTGGCGGGGCTCTGAAGGAATTTATCAGTGCCTCCATCACTTCATTGTGGGAGTGGCTGTGGCATGCTCACCAAGCACCCTGATTTACTCCCCTGGCCCAGAGCAGGGCTGGTGTTGAGCCTTGGGGGACTCCTCCATTGGGCAGCATGGGCCCTCTGAGATGTCCTTGAAGAGCAGAGGTTTGGAACAGCCTCTCCAGGTGCTGGCACTGGGGCCAGCTTGAGCTGTTCCACATGGAGCCCAAAACCGCAGGAGGAGACATTGCAGTGGGAGAGCGGGACACCCGTGGGGACAGCCCTGGCTGGGGACAGGGACCTGGGTGCTTCCTGCAGGGTGCTGGGTCTCACTGTTCCAGAGAAGGGGACAGTGACAGGGAACCATGGCTCTGCTGAGCACTGGCAGCATGTGTGAAAGGAGAATTGTGGGGTACAGGACCCCAAAGGGTCACCAGCCTGCAATTGCAGCAGGATGCAGCCAACATATACAAAACAGGAGGGTGGTCAGGCACGACCAGCACCAGCCCTGTGCTGGGCCAGTGTTCCTGGCAGGCAGGGCACTGGGGACATCTCTCCTGCCATGTGCTGTGGAGGTGTGCAGTGGGGTGACAGCACAGGGCTGGTGGACGAACTGAGATGGGTTTGCAGATTCCTGGGCTCTCAGCACAAAAGCTGGAATCAATTTGGCTTTTAATAGTTTTGGGGTTTTTATTACAGTGGATTTTGTACCCGATCTCAGGTGGCCACAGGCAGTGGGCAATGCCATCCCTGGGGAGGAAGAGCACTTTGGGACAGGGCTCTCTAGAAATCCAGGTCTCCATCTAGGCCACAGCTGCTGGCAGGATGAGCTGGTTCTGCAGCTCTACATGGCTGTGGGTTTGTGCCCTGCTCTGGGGCTGGGCTGGGCTGGAGGAGTCCTCTGAATTATTTCCAGATGGGGATTAGTGCAGCAAACCGAGTTTGCTGCAGGATACATAAACAAACCAAAGCTCCTCTGGATGCTATTAATAAACTGCCTGCCTCCTGCTCATGCCCCGGATTTGGGAACATCCTGGTGCTGGCCTGGGGCACAGGCACACGCTGCCTTTCTGCCCTGCCAGCCCTTCGGCCATGGGGCAGAGGTGCCAGGGATTCCTCGGGGACTGTGACTATCAGGGTCCTAAATGGGACAGGAGCTGTGAGGGCATGACTGGAGGATGGTGGCTCTGCTCTGTGTCCCTGATCCGGGCAGTGGGTGGGATGAGGTGCTGCTGGCCGTAAACCCTGGTCCCAGCTGAGCTCTGCCAGGGTGGTGGGCATGGGGAGGTGACATCTCTCCTCTCCAGCCTTCTGCTGTGGGGCTTCAGGCAGCTTTGAAACCAGAGCAGATGTAAACAGGGTGGAGCAGACTTTGAGCCTTCTCAAACTGGTGCTGCTGTGCTGGGGTGAGGGTAAACAGGATTTTGGCGGCTGCAGCCCAACAAGCTCACCTTTGTCACACCTTCTCATGTGGGTGTCCCCCAGGGTGCATGCAGACATGCAGCCCTGCTGAGGATGAGGAGGATGGCCCATGGAACTTGCATCCCAACCCTCTTCATTTTGGCAGGGCTTGTGGTCTCCTGCCAGCGGGCAAGCAGAGCCTGGCCAGAGGCTGGGCTCAGCAGGGTGGGCCATGGCTCCCAGCAGAGCTCCCCACTGAGGCCCTCTGGTCATGGTGGGCCAGCACAGAAGATGGAGGTAGACCAGACAATTATCTGATTTAAGCTTTGTCCCACCCCAGCCAGCTCCAGGGGTGCTGAGTCTATCCACCGTTCAGTACAAGGCTGGTGGGGCGGCACACCCGTGGGGAAGATGGAGGCCAAGAGATGGGTTTGGTTTTGCCTTTTTCCAGCTCTCCAGCCTGCAGTGCACCACAAGCAGTTAATCCCAGGACACGCAGGGCTGGCTGCTTACCTGGCTGGAGCAGTGCCTGGTAGAGGGAGGGACGAGGGCAGGGCTCCGCACCTTGCCAGGGCAGGCATCACTGTGAAAATATTTGCTGAAAAAAAGTGCAGCTCCACCCCAAGGAAAAGCGGGGCCAGGAGCACAGCCCACTCTGGGTTTGCAGAAGGAGGGTGGCAGTGAGCAGGGAATGTCTGCGGCTGCAGGGAGCTGAGCACGTCCACCCGCTCCCCTCGCAGCCAGGCACTGCCCAGCACCTCCACCCAGCACCGCCGGGCTCACCCGAGGGTGCTGGGCAGGGAAGGGTGGCTGGGCAAGTCGACAGACACTAGGGATCCCGTCCCTGTGGGAATCCCAGCGCCAGAGATCGGGGTCCCCTCGACACCCAGGTGGGCAGCCATGGGCTGCTGGAGGGGCCCCAGCACCCTGCTGACCTGCCTGCTTCTCCTGCGCCCGCTGCCCTCGCCAGCCTGCCCTGCCGCCTGCCACTGCTCCTCCGGCGAGGTGGACTGCAGCCAGCATGCCCTCCTCGATGTGCCACAGAGACTGTCGACCAACACCAGCACCCTGTGGCTTGGCTACAATTTCATCACCGTGCTTGGGCCGCGCTCCTTCCCGCCCCTGCCAGGACTGCTGCTGCTCAGCCTGACCCACAACCGCCTGGTGCTGATCCACAGCCAGGCACTGGTGGGGCTCGGGGCGCTGCAGGAGCTGGACCTCAGCAACAACTACCTAACTGTGCTGACCCCTGAAACCTTCCTGCCCCTCGTCAGACTGGCCATGCTCAACCTGGGCAGCAACAGGCTGGAGGAGCTGCAGCCTGTGGTGCTGAGCGCCCTGCCCCAGCTCCGAGCCCTCCTTCTGCAGGACAACCCCTGGGTGTGCAGCTGCGGCATCCTGCCCCTCTGGCGCTGGCTCAGCCACAACGGGGAAAAAGTGCAAGGTGAGTGCCTGGGGGATCATGTTCCCAAGCCCACTCCACACTGGCTGGTCACCTTGTTGGTGCTGAGGCAGGACTCAGCACCCTGGCTGCCATGGGTTTTTGTGGTCAGCCCATATGGGTACAGTGAGGTTCCTCAAAACCTGTCCTCAGCTCCTGTGTCTGATGGGGTGGATGAATCTCTGGGTCTGGTACCTGGTGCCCAACCTCAGCCCTTGGTCACCAGCCTGGAGAGGCAGGCTGGGCAATGTCCCAGGGACAGGCACTCAGCACTGTGCCAGCAGTGGTACCAGTCCTGCCACATTAAGGGCAAGGTGTGGTCGGCAATGGGCACCTGTGGGGGTAAGAAGAGCCTGTGTGTCAGGGTGGGCATCGCCGGTGACCCAGCCAGGACTTGGTGCCTTCAGCCCCTTCCCCAGTGCCTTCATGAATATGGGTCTCACCCTCCATTTCTTCCCCCGTGAACCTCGTTAAGAGACAGCTCTGCCAGCAAGGTCTCTCCCTCTGCTGCCACCCACTCCTGCTTGCTTCCATCTTGGATGCACTCCTGTCACTCGTGCTGGCTGGGACCTTCTGTGGCATCTCCAGGCTGGCTGCTCACTGGTCCCCACATCTGCCCCCTGGGAACCAGCCCCACCACCTTGCCTGCTGCATCTGCCTGTTTTCCATCTCTCCCTGCAGCACTGCCCATCCACCCACTGTACGTCCCATCCCATTGCCTGGGGCACAGGATGTAGATGAGCTCTGAACCCTCACTGCTCTTCTTCTTTGTCCCCTGTCCTGGGTGATCTTTGTCACCTGGCCCCTGTCCTCCTGCCCTGGTCCCATCTGTCCCATAACAGACCTGCCACCCCCTCTGTCCTTGACACCTGCCTTGTCCCAGCTGCCCAGTGTGCCCATCAGCATTGCTTTTCTCTTCCAGAGAAGAATTCACTCCTCTGCCGAGTCCCGGAGCAGCTGAACAAGTATCCGATCATGGCCTTCAGGAATGAGTCCTTCAGGCAATGTCAGGAGACCTCACTGTCTGCCCAGCACTACATCGCCTTCTTGGCCATTGGACCATTCTCCTTCATGGCCAGCATCATCTTCTGCACCTTCATGGGCTCCATCACAGTGGTTTACCAAAACCTGCGCAGGGAACCCCACTTCTGGAGGAGATCCCGCAGGGGCCGCCGAGGCAGGATGACCAGGCTTTAGCCCCGGGCAGGCTGTGGTCCATGCCCTCCTCCAGCTGTTTGCACCCCCCTGTTAAAACATTTCCCCGTGGAACAGTAAGAAGATTCTCTGTTCCTGGACATCACTTCTCTTTCTCCTCACAGAGATGGTGCCAGCTCCTTCTGCCCTGCTCCCTGGGAGAGCAGCCTCCAGCTCAGCAGGACGCAGTCTGACCACAGCTGGTCTGTGTTTTGGGAGGCTCCCTGAGGCCACATCGTCTTCCTGGGGGGTCCGGGTGATCCTCCTCCCCCAGTTCACCGTGTCCTGCCCCTTCTTCTGCTGCCCAGGGGCCTCTGTGAAATTCAGGATGCACCGTGTGCCTTCCTGTGCCATTTGCTGCATCCTGGGAGGCCCTGTGTACGTCTCAGGACACACCATATGCCTCTGGGTGCCTCCCAGTGCACCCCAGAAGACTCCATTTGCCTTTTGGTGCAGCCCAGGAGCCTCTGCATGCCTTGCAGTTCACCCCAAACCCTTGTTGTGCCTTTTGGTGCCCTCAGCACTCCCCAGCTGCCATTCAGTGACCCCAGAAGCCTCAACATGTCTTTCTGTGCCCTCACGACACCTTGGCTTGACTTTTCATGCATCCAAATGCCATCTGTTTGACTTCCCGTGTTCTGACAGGCACTGGTTTGCCTTTGGGTGCCCACCAGACCTCTCCACGTGCCTTTTGGTGCACCTGAAGATCTCTGGGTGCTTTTGGGGCACTGCAGAGCCACCATGGGACTTACAGAAAGCCCCAGACCCCGCTCTGTGATGCCCAAGGTCAGGGCAGTTTGCAAAATATTTCTTTTGATACACTTTTTTTTTCCTTGAGACAGGGCCCCTGGTGCTGAGAGGGCTCAGCCAACAACCAAGACCTAGGATGAGGCTGAGGTTTGGGTGAGGGTTGGAAAGAGACAAAGCCTCAAGCTCCTGCTGATGTGATTTGTCAAAGGATGGGTGAGGCTGCACAGTGATTCCTTCCCCAATAACTTCTCCCCTAGACTAGAGCTCATCCAAGGCCAAGGTCTAAGGTTAGCTTGGTGATGGGACTGGGGACAAAAAACCCTGTGGAGTTTCCAGCACAAACCCTGCAGCCCTTGAGGCTGCCTCACCCCCCACTGCCCACAAAAAGGGGCATTTCCCTGCCCTTCCCTGTGGAAATGCTTCTGCCCTGCATTGCATGGAGATGCTTAGTGAGGGTACTGAGAGCTGGCCTGCAAGGAGCTGGAGATGTGCTCCAGAGGAAAGCACAAGTCAGGGTGACAGAAGCGTCTCTCAAGGAGAAGCAACAGCCCTTTCTGGGATGAGTTCTTACCCATTGGAAGGTGATAAGAGCCACAATGAGATGACTGTGGCCACCAACATCACCCTGTTTGCTCAATAATGCAAGATGTGCAGGACAGGGCAGGGATGTGGCGGGGTCAGTGCCTCCCTCGGCAAGCTCTGGGCAAGGGCTAAATAGAACATGAAGAGAATAAACCAAATGTCACCTCAGTTGTGACTTGTTCCCATTTTTAGTTTCGAGAGAGAAGACAACCCCACCTGCTGCCACACTGCTCGGTTCCTACTCGGCCCGTCCCTTCCTGCAGTGTCTCTCCCCAGGGAGGGGTGCAGGGCTGCAGGGAGCTGGTGGAAGCAGCAGCTCCTCCAGTGCTACCAGCCCTGCACCCAGGACAGCAGCAGGACCTCTGCCAACATCAGCCTCTTGCATGGTGCCTTTCCCAGGAACAATCCCAGCTCTCACACACCCTGTCTAGTGACAGCACTCCTTCCCAAGGAGGTCTGGGCTTCCCATTTGGAGCTAGGACCTCGTTCATCATCCTGCATGGCCACATGAGCCCCAGGCCTACTCCCAGATTGTTCTGAGGCTGACATCCCCACAGAGGTTGGGCTGCTGGTCTCAGCACATGGGCACCATGTTGGGAGTGAGGGATGTTGCTCCAGTCCCGCCCAGGGGAGCTGCCTCTCTGCTTTGCAAACCCTTGGGGCACTTCCCTAGGAGTGGGATGATGTGCAGGGACAACACCAGATGCCTTCATCCCTGCAGCGGGTCCTCTGGCCAGCCCCAGTGGCAGTGTCCCACGCTGGCTCCCAGGAGCTGGGGAGCACAGCAGTGACAGAAGACCATTGTCCCCTGGATGGAGGTGGGAGAGAGCCAGCTGGGACGGTGATGGAATTTGGACAGTTTCAGACTGTCCCTGTTCCCCTGCTGCCAGGTCTGTCACCCCAGCCTGGTTGACCAGGCTGTCTACCAGCCTGGCATCCTGGAATGGTGACGCTCCTTCCTTCCCAGACTTCCCTGTAGTTCCTGGACTTTCTCCCTGCTGGCTTCTCCATCCTGCCCCAGCCCTCCACCTTTTACTGTCTGCAAACCCTGCAGTGGTGTGGGTGAGGCTCTGGTTCAGCACAGGCTCCCTGCCATCTTTGTCAGAGGGCAGAGATGGAAAGAGGCACACGGCACTAGAATAAACGACTTCATGATCCAGTCTAGACTTTACTGAGCTCTTTCAAAAACTTGGTATTAATGTTACACTGACGTATAAAGTAGAATGGGTCCAATTTCTCAGCTGGAGTGAGATGAACTTGATGGAGCCACTGCAATCAGTGGGGTGATGCTCACAGACCTCAGCTGCCATCTGAAAATCCTGCCTGCAAAGGCTGCCAACCCTCAGGGGGAAGCCCTGTCTGCTTGGCTGGGTCAAGGAGAAGGCAGTTCGTGCCACTGGGGCTTGGTACCATGTTGCAGGTGGGTTTTCCACCTTTGCAGGAGTCTGCATGTGATATAGCTGCTCATCACCAGCCTGGCTGGTGCCAGATGCTTCCCTGACGCTGGTGTCTCCGTGCCTGCTCACAGTTCCCACGGGGAGGGTGCTCAGGGATGCTGGCACATGGGCACGTAGGCTTGAGGGGGGGAAGATGTGGGGAGGAGCAGCATCAGCCTGTTTTGTTTGGTTCCCTTCTCTTGAACTGGGATCCAGTTTCCACGTCTTCAGGTCCAGGCAGATGCAGCCACGTGAGCTGGGGCTTGCGGGCTGCTGCAGGAGCTGCTGTCAAGCTTGAACTGCAGGTCAGTGTGGCAGGGATGCTGCAAGTGCCTGCTGTGGACACTACAGCAAGCAGCAAGCCACGACTGTCCAGCAGCATCTCTCCTTGCATTGCTGGTGCTGAGGCAGTGTGGAGCTTGTCTAAAGGTCAACGCAGCCATCCAGAGCCATTCCCCGTGGAGATGTTCCTGGCCGGGAGAGCCATGGTGTGAGAGCTACATGCTGGCCATGGCCAAGTCCTGGGGTTGTCTTCTGTGCAGGAGAGGTGGGGAGCCTGGATCTTGGCTGACAGAATGTTATGAGCTCCAGAGTACCATGTTTAGCACAGGAGCGTGGGCTGCAGGGCTGCGAGAAATTCTGCTGCAAACAGACCATGTCCAGGAACCAGGTCATAGCCATGGACCGCTGGGAGGGAGGAACAGGGGGTTCATCCCTTGTGAGTAGCACAGCACACATCTTCCAGCCCCTGCTGCAGAGGTGGGGTCACTCGGCACAGCAGGAACACGTGGCCAACCTGCCAAACTGCGCTGGCTTCTCCAGCCGCTCTGGGACCACAAGCACATCACATGAGAGCCCTCTGGGGTGTTGGGAGATGTGGAGCACACATCTGAGGGACCATGTGTGCACTGAGAAGCCTGAAGCCTGCAAAGTGAAGCACACATTTGTTGTCTGACACCAGCTCTTCCCCGCTACCATGGGAGAGCAGGCCCCATGTGCCTTTCAAAGTCCTTTCCCCTTGCACGTAGCCAGTCAGCGCCAACACTGATTATCAACAGCACTGATTCGAAGCAATTATGTCTGTACAGTGAAGTCCAAACTGTGTCCTGGTTCTGCTGTGCATTCTGGGGCACGAGCATGGCAGCAGGCCTACAAAGGGAGTGAGATATACAATGAAGTCACTGTGTATGGATGAAGGATGCTTTCCTCCCATCTCACCCAGAAGAACCCATCAGTGTCCCTTGAAAGGCAGTCTTGGCTGTGCCTTCTGACTGTGTTGGGCAAGGACTGATGGCCCTCAGGGAGAAGGTCACACCACAGTGCTGACTGAGGGGTCGGAGAGGTTGAGCTGGCCAGTGATGTCGGTGGGGTGATATTGCTGCAACACACAAATAGACAGACAAGGAGAAAGAGGTGTTAGGCAGTTCTGGCACTCGGCCCCGCCTCTACTTACATCCCATGTGTCCCTACAGGATATCTCTTGGGGGTGATGCCACAGCCCAAAACCTGCTGCTGGCAGAGGTCCCCTTCCCAATGCAATTGAAGCTTGTGCAGAGGTCGTTGCAGACACTCTCCAAGCACCCTACAGCTGGGCAGGGAGGACGCCCAGGAGCACGGCGCAGCTTCTGCAGAACGTGGCAGCCGCGTCGCCTGCTCAGCGAGCCCCTCTCTGCCCGGGGACATCTACAAGACAAAGTCTGTGACTCATCAGCCCAGCCCACGGCTGAACCTGTGTTTGGAGGGTCTGGCTGGGTTTCGGCATCTCTCTGGTGCCAGATCAAGCTGTGCTTCGAGGCCAGGGCGTTTCACCTCCTTGCTCGAATGACTCTGCTTGGACTGTCCTTTCATGCAGGTGAGATGTGCAGTGTGGTTGACTTGCGATAAACTGTAGCGTCAACTGCTAATGTGAAAATACAGCCTGTGCTGGGGATGTGGCCTGGATTTGGGGTTCTGCGCTCCTTGCCAAGGTGGGGCTTGGCAAACGCTCCCTGGGAAACACCTCCCCAGTTGCAGTCTCACCAGCAAGGAAATGGGGAGAGCAGAAATACCCTTCAAGAGGCAAGAAGAAAAAAGTCCTTCCTCCATAGGCAGGGATTTACAACTGGGCAGTAATTTTCTCCCTTCCTCCTTCCATATTCCCTTCCTCTCCCAGTTCTACTCTCCTACCACCAAACCCTGAACTGGAAGCTCTGTCCAGCCCTGCTGTGAGACTGGGTGGCACGGAGCATCCTGCTCTTCTGTCTAGGGACCTAAATTGATGCTGGGGCAGGAAAGGGTCTCGGTGGGTCTCGTACTGCAGCACAGACCCCCTCCAGTGACGTTTGCCCAACCCTTGCACCACACTACCCAGGAGGGCTGCTGGGCTCCCGGGGGGCTCCTCGGTGATGGGATTTACCCATTTTGTGTTGGTCAGTGACTGTGGGCCCCGTGGTGCTGCTGGCGGCTCTGGCACTGTGGCTACCCTGCATGGCTCTACACACCGTCTCCGGCCACGGGGAGATCTGGGGTCCCCCTGAGCATTGCGTGGGGTCCTCAGTGTTGCCCTGCTCTGCCCGGATTTCTGCTTCAACAGGACCCCTGGGTGGGGAACTGCTGGGGTGGGTGCAGGAGCCAGCGTGCTCCCGTCTCTTTGGCTCATGTGGTGACACCCAGGGAGCATCTCACGGGATTGCTCTTTCATTTTGGGGACCAGCTAACTCAGAGCCTCTGAGAAATTCCTTGCTGTAGCCTTGCTTTGCTAAGTGGCTACACCTCGACCGTTGCCCGTTTGCACGGAGAATGGACGAGGCTGTCCTGACGTCGTTCTGCCACCCTGGGGGGAGCTTTTTGTGGCTATTCATTAGCCCCCTTCCTTGTGAAAAATATAGTATTCCAGCTAAATGCAATCTTTCCATCGCAAAATGGCCGGGGGCGTGCGCTCGTGGGACGGGGCTCGATTCCCGCAGGGAGGAGAGGTGACTGGGAAAGGGGAGAGGCTGGGTGACTCACTGGTGGAGAATAAGGAGGAACTTGAGATATGACAAGGAATGGGGAGAAGAAAGGTCCTTTGTTACATATCCTGCCTGATGCAAGCGGTGGGGAAGAAGCGGGGTGTGCGTGCGCGTGTGCGTGTGCCTCGGTGCACGTGTACGTGTGGCTGCTGCGGTGGAAAGCTGGAGGTCTAGCAGGGCAGGCTGGGGCGTTCTGGCCTCTCTGCACAGCTCTGGGGGTGGGAAATGATAAAATAACCAAGCGAAGTGGGGAATCTAGCCAGAAAAATTAAAATACAAGAGCATGGCTGTTGAATTGAAAGCATATCTCCTCCAATCACAGAGTTATCACAGGGTAACATTCTCATTTACTTTTTTTTTTTTGTGTGTGTCGAGTTCATGCATGCAATTTTTAATAACAAAAATGAAAAAAAAAAAAAAGAAAAAAAAGAAAAGCAAGAAAACTGTCATATCAAAACTATGTTAAAGTAGAACTAATGCTAGAAGCACATATCAGTAATTGAGGATAAATTATGTTACAGGGATGGTGCAATAATCCCCAAACCAAACATTATAAAGCCAAGAAATTAATCAATATTAACCATAGAAGAGACTCAAACATGTTAAGGTATGGAAGTGAAGTGAAGGCACCAAAAACTTTAAATGACAATCAGGAAGAAAATATAGACAAGAACTTAATATGTTTTTAAAAATGACTTCAACCTAATCTGGGCTTATATGGTAGTCCTTGGCTGGTGGAAGATTTTCTGGAAGAGTTTTGGGGTTTGGGTTTTGTTGTGGTTTTTTTTTCAATTAAAAATTAGGATTCCAGCTAAATGCAATCTTGCTGTAGAAAACAACAACTTCCCTTTAAAAAAAAAAAATTAAAAAATCAGTTGTCTTTGACCTATTCTTGGTTCTTTAGGCCCAAAAACTAGGCTCTTTTTCAGCCAAGAAGTGTTTGGCTTTGGGGTGGCTGATCCTTCACTGAAAAGGTGACCTTTTCCACGAACCCCCTTGGTTCTTGACCAGCTCTGGCACCATCCCCATGGCTGCAGGGCGAGCGTCGCCTCGCAGCACTGGGACCTCGCTTGGCGGTGACGTGGGATGTGTGTCATGCTGTGTCTGGGGAGGACGCCCGCGGGCTGGCAGCGTGACTCTGCGGGGGGCTGATGACGGCTGCGGTGGGAGGTGGGGGGGGGTGCTAAGGGACCTGTGCACCTCGTTACGTGTCTGTACGAAATGTGCCGGCTCGGAAGGTGTCTGTGTGGTTTATGCGTCTCACATGGCTTCTGTGGGGTTGCAGTATCGTGGGTGGCTGCGATGGATGGCAGTACGTCAGCTCTGCGAGTGCTATTCGAGTTGCAGGAGCTGCCTATGGGGAACACATGCATCTCCTCCTGGGGCGGTGGGGATGATGTGCCGCGGAGAGGCTGTGCAGCTCGGGTGATGGTGGGCGCTAGGACGTTCAGAGTGGGGTGGTAGCTTCCCAGGGCTGTCTTGGCTCCATGGTGCCAGCCTGTCTCTCTGGCACTCCTGAGGGACCATTCTGCAGGGCTGCAGAGCAGAATCCATTTTTAAAACTCCCGACAACGAAAAGGAAAGAAGCAAGGCCACCAGGTCTGCGTCTTTCTCTTGCTAGCTAAGAGAGCCCATGGGGCTGGGGTCTGTCTGGCCTTCCAGCCCCATGGGCTCTCAAGCCTTGCCCATCTAAGACCTGGTGTGGGCCTGCAGCTCTGCTGAGCATCATGAAACAGAGCGCCTCACTGCTTTCTCATCTTTATAAGGACCCCAGGCAACGTGTCCCAGCATGCTACGTACTCATGGGGCCTTCCACAGCAGGAGGGCATTGGGGTCTCTGAGCCAGGGCTGCTGCATGGAAGTGGAGGGCACCAAATGGCAGGCTGTGACTTGAGCTGGTGGCAGCACCCTCCCACTGGCTGCTCGTCCTGCGGAGCAACCAGCAGGTTCGCCCAACATCATGACAAAGCTTGCTCCACCACGGGCCTCCTGCAATACCTGGACCTTGGACCCGCTAGCTTCCATCTTGGCTGTGTTGGCTTGGATGTTGGCCCCACTAGCCTATTCTCGACCCAACTAGCCTGATGCTCTGGGGAACATGTCCTGGGACCCCAGCTACGTCACCCATGGCAGGCAGAAAACTGTGACAGGCTCTCCGGCAGTTGGACATCGTGGCCCACGGCTGCCTTGCAGATGCAGGTACTCCTACAGCAGGGACCATCTCCTGGGATGAGTGGGGCTGTCTCCCTCCACAACTTGCCTGTGGCAATGTGTTAAGAAGACCATGGCCAGGACCCAAGCAGACTGGTCCCCACTGGGTGAGGGAAAGGAAGGGCATGGCTCCACCGCTTGCCCACAGGACGTCTGATGCAGGTGGCTCCGGGGTTTGGTCATCTCGGGGCATAGTGGTGTGCGTACCCTGGGACTACCTCTGTGGAGTGGTGTAGTGTAGGGTGGATGCCACACCATGGATCAGGATCAGGACCAGGATGCTTCCTTCCCAGAAGAGGGAGCAATGTGGGAGGCACCAGGGGTGCCACATGCCAGCTGCCCCTTTGTTTCTGGATTCTCCCCATCTCTTGTGCCCACTGTGGGCATCGGTCCCCCAGATGCCTGTGGCACAGTGATGTTCCTGCTCTCCCAGGACAGGACCCCTTGGTTTCCTAACCATGGAGTTGTTCAAATAAAACAAAATATGGGGTTTTACTCAGAACATGATGAGGGCCACTCCAGCAAAACTTTTTGCAGTATTTTTCTCCTCTTTTTTTTCTGTGCATCCCACCCATCCCTCCTCCTCCTCACTCTTCTTGCCTTCTCTCCCCTGCACCACCCACCCCATCTCTTTCTCCTTTCCTGTGATTGGGATTCAGGCCACCAAGACACAACCTGTAACCTTCCTGCAGAGCTTCTCCGGTGGGGAGAGGTGACCGCAGGCAGGAGGGTGTCACTGGACAAGGGGCTGCTCAGGGACCACAGATGTAGCACAGGAGATAACAGGGATGCCCATCCTCCCTGTGGGGTATGGGGGATGTGGGGGATGAATGGGAAGAGTGTGGGTCTCCCCCCATGCCTGCCAGGCTTCAAGGTGACAGCGAGAGGAGCACTTTGTGTGAGACGGTGGCAGTCGAGCCCGGACAAGGGCTCAGCTGTCCCCAGGGCCATGTCCCAGGGGTGCTTCAGGAGCTTCTCAGGATGGAGCCTGCATTGGTGTCAAAGGCAGCCGCCTCCATTTCACACACAGAGCCGTGGCCCCGAGACCCCCTGCGATATCGCACGCTGCTCCCCGCGGCGCCCCGAGCCTGCAGCCGGGGACGGGCCACCCCATCGTGGGGGGCCATGTCTCCCCCCGCCGCCACCGTCCCCCCGACCCCACCGTGCCCCGCGCCTTGGGCAGCCTGGTGGGGAGCCTGCTCTGAGCAACCCTGGGCAGGAACCCGCCGGTCGCCCCGGGGAGGCGATTTTGGCAAGCCCGTCGCGCTGGGAGGTTGGGCAGCAAAACGCAGCGGCCGCCGCCACACGAGACAACAGAGTAGCCACAGTGCAGAGTGTCATACAACAGACGGCAACATGCAGAGGGACACCGGCTCAGTCTGACAGACCAACAGGCCAACCTGACGCTGAAGAGTGTCTGAAGCTCCGGCATGAGCAGACACATTTGCACATTTGGAAACAGCTGGCTTTACAGGCAGCAATTTGGAAATTTTCTCTGGTTACATGAGAGCAGTTTTACTCCGAGGCAGAAAGCACAAGTTTGAACCAAGGTTGGGTCTTTAACAACCTCCTCTTTCAAGCCTTTGTGTCTCTTTTCTAGAGCTGCGTTACTGCTGACGATAACCAGAGACAGCTGTCACTCCTGTGCCGAGGACTACGTCCCGAATGCTAATCGTCACAAACAAAAATCACATGTAGAGAATGTGACACGCATGGCTCTTGGTGAGGTGACACGGTGCCCAAATTAAATCGGAGTGATCGTTTTTAGGCATACAATGACAAACAGGTACAGGAACACTCAGGAACAAAAAAAAAAAAAAAAAGTCATCAATATCAAAAGGTCAGCACCAGTAAGGTGAGCGAAGCACAGAGAGGAACGTCAGAAATCATCCAGGCAAAAAGAAAACAAAAAAACAAAACAAAAACTCGGTTGCATCTCCCAACTCATCACAGGACTCCAAGCCACCTCCTGCCTGCCCTCCAGGATCCCAGCATCCTTTCAGGTACACGGGATGACTGACTCACTGACTCACTGACTGACTGGTGACGAACATGAGCTATGCATGTACACTGGCAGCTTCGGGATGGGTGTGTGGCAGTCGATGGGATGGCAGAAGAGAGAAAGAGAGAGAAAGAGAGAGGGCAGAATTGTTCTTCTTCCTCTTACCGTATCCTTGGAGGACCTACGTCTCTTGAAGCTGGAGGCCAGGGTAGAGGTGATGGACCTAAAAGTGGCTTTCTTTTTAGGGTCAGGTTCTGCTCTACCACTTTTTCTATCCTAAAATGAATATGTATAAGTGATTAGATCTCTAGTGTGTTGTCGGAAACGCTAAATCTATTTGAATACTGCCCCGTGTCATGTCCTTCATTTAGGTGAGAAAGCTACTGGAGGTGTCTTGTCACTCCCAGTCCTCCAAGGGCCTCCGCGAGTCATGGCTACAGCATGGCCACCACAGTGCTACGGCTACGGGGCCAGCCTCGCATCTGGAGCGCTGGAGACCCCTCTGGGGAGTAGCCCTGCTCTCCTGGGTGTCTGCATCCAGGCCGGCACGGCTGACCTCGCTTCCTGGGGATGCTCTGCCTGGCTCCCTGCCCCTCGCTTCCACCGCTAGCCTGGCCAGACCGAGAGGTGAGATGCTGCACCTACCACTAAAAAAAAAATCAGTATTGCTCAGGGCCTTTTCTGAGGCTGACTCCTAGTGCCACAAGAGAGAGAGAGGACTGCATTGAAAGAGAAGTCATTGTATGAATATTCTGTAAAAAAAAAATGTATTCAAAAATTTAAATGATGCAGTTGTGCAAAGCCGAACGTGGTTGGTGGTGGTGGTGTGTTGTTTGGTTTTGTTTTTTCCCAAAGTAAAACAGATCAAAAATAAAAAAAAACAACCAAAAAGAAAAATATAAAAAAAAAGGAAACTGGAAGAAAAAGAAAAAAAAAAATTAAAGGAAAAGAAAGGGAGGAGGCAAAGCGTTAGCGCTATGATGTCGTCGGGGTCAGGATGAACTCAAAGAGAAACAGAACTGAAAAATGTAGCCATTGGTGTTAGCGAGTCGGACCTGGTTAGCGCAGGCTGGGAGCACCAGCCGCCATGGTGCGGGGGCAGCGAGCCGAGGGGACCGGCCGCGCTCTGCGGCGGGCGCTGAGAACGATTCCTCCCCAATTGCTTTCGTGCCAATGAGTGTGACCTTTCCGACGGGGGACGGAGTGACCAGGTCTGGCTCTGCTACCGCACGGGGGTAACCAAAATGTATCCCGCTGGTGCGTAGAGCATGCTCGGGGATACATTTGCTCCTCCTTCTCAGTTCTCTCTTTTGCGGACATGCACAAACGGAAAGGAAAGCAAGATGAATGGAATGAAATGTCTTTTTCTTCCATGGCATCTCAGGAAATAGCCATGGCAAAACTGTGATCCCAAAAACCATTATTTTTGTTTGTTTGTTTTAACAAATAAATCTTTCCACTTGCCTACCTTCTAGCAATGTACCAGATACTAGTGCTCTGACGTTTCCTCCTGTGGAAAAGTCTTACAATGTCAAACGGCTCTTTACCATGAGGCTGTTTACCCCCACAGGGCAGCATGCTTTGCTCACAGTCCCACAGACTCTGCCCAAGGACCCAGTGCAGTATTTTCTAGAAGGTTGGCAAGTGAAAAATGGCAGTGCGACTAGTGTGCTCTGTCCCAGCAGCCTGAACCCCCTTGGTGCTGCTGCTTTTTGGAAGCAAAGGAAAAAAAAAAGAGGAAAAAAAAATAAAATAGAGAAATGGCTTTTCCGAGACTCTTATCAGTGAACTGTACCCAGCGAGCTCTCAGGATACAGCAGCCTGGCCTCGTGCTTCCCCTCAGGTCGCTTCCACCTGGGCAGCTCACCCGCACGCCCCAGCCAGCGCTGCTCCCATGGGGCCACCACTCCGGGCTCATTTTAGGGTCCCCGAGCCTCGTTCTCTCTCTTTCATTAACTGGCTCTGCTGCGAACGGCAGTGTCCTTTAGTCACCTAAAGGATCTCTTGCTCTTTGAACACCGGTTTGCTTCCCCAAGGAAAAAAAAAAGCAGCCTGGGCAATACAGAGAGCGAGCCTCCAGCTGCTCTAAACTGGGGTGCAGGGGCACTGTGGGGCTCAGCCCCAAAAGCAACAGGGTGAGGGAAGTGTGAGGCTGGTGGCCCACGGACGTGCCCATGGCTCAGTGTCACTGCCAGGCTCCACTGACCCTCCTGGGCTCCCCTGCCTGGGCAGCACGGAGGGGTCTGAGTGGCAGGAGAAGACGGGGAGACCAACAGCCCCATGGAGGGGGCCTGGGGGAGCCTTGGCGCTGACAGGCACTGGCATTGCTGGTCCTTGTCTCCAAATGACAAGAGCACGCACCACCTCTTTTTGGAATCGGTCCAGGGGCTACCACACCCCCCGGGGAGTGGGCAGGGAAGGGGAGATGATGGGAACCATCCCTGGAGCACTTCTCCACCTGAGCACTGGGTGGGATGCTCATCAGCAGTCCCTCCCGACTGCTGGGGAGTGCGGCCGGAGCCCAGAGCAGGGCAAAGCGCCTGCAAAGGACGCTGGAGCTGTGCCAGCGCCTCTTGCTCGGGCAAGGCAAGTCGTGGCTCTGGCACACGGTCCTCAGCAGAGCAACGTCCCCATCCTGAGCACCACTCGGGGCATTTGGGCCGGGCCTCTGTCCCAGCTGGAGCTGTGCACAACACCCCTCGGGACAGATGGCATCGGCCAAGGGCAGCTCTTAGGGACACGGCAGGGACTGTACCCTACAGCTTGCTACGTGCCCAGTAATGCCTGGCTGGTGTCACTGGGGTGCGGGGTGGGGGACGGAGGGCCCCATGCTAATCCACAGCTCTGCATTCACTGATTTGGTGAAGGAATGGAAAACGCACCTGTTGGAGATTTGCTCTAAAAACGATTTGTCCTACCTGCAGGTTTTTCCTCCACACATTAACGGCCGCAAACGCCAGCTGCATCTGCTTCCTCCGCGCGTCCTTATGCCTTTTGTAAGCTATTTCTATGAATATTAAAAATATCCCGGCAACAATACCTCCAGCCACCAGCATAAACACACCTGAAATAAGCAGGAAAGTTACAGGGGGCAATGGAAATTGCACCACGACACTTCATTTCCTCAGCTCAGCAACAGGAGCATCTGCCAACCCAGGGTCACCCCCCCAGTCCCCCACCATCCCACTGCAGTCCTGGAGGGGCCAAGGAGAGGAACCCAGTAGAGCAGGGCAGGAGCTGCAGGTTGGGCACCCACGGTGATGGGCAGGAAGGTGATGGGTGTTGGATGTCTGTGTAAGCTCCTGTCAGTCGGGCACGGGGTGTTGGCTGTGCTGCAGTGATGCTGGAGGCAGGCACAGCATCTTGGGTGCTGCACTGAGCACCAGGGCAGAGCCCATCCACTGGGGTCATTTGCACCAGAAACCCATCTCTGGTGCTCCTGTCTGGGGAGGACAGCCATGCACAGAGCTCTCTGGGCTGTCCTCGGCTGACTGCAACCCTTGGGGAAGACATTTTGGGAGTGGTATCTTGAGGAGAAGGAGCAAAGTGCCCCATCTCTCAGTACTTCTGCCCTGGCCCATGGTGCTGGTGGGGACGGGGTCCCATTGGACACCCCTCATTCCACATCACCACATTGACTGGATGAAGGACCAGCAGCACAGCATTGCTGCAAAGGGAGAGCCCGTCTGGGGGAACTCGCAGTCTCTGCAAGGGGGGACCAAGAAAAAACCCTTTGCATCCGTTATCCAGCTCCTGCCCCCTGCCCAGGTCCAGCTGGGACATGCTCCTCAGGGCTGGGGACTGCCCCTCGCCGCCAGCTCCCTCCTGCAGCAGGGTCCTCGCTCGCCTCCACGGCTGCTCTTGCCTCCCCCGAGGTGCTGCTCCCCTCTCTCTGCCTTGGCGACAGCTCTGATTTCACCGTGACAGCCGCAGTTTGGCCAGAGCAGAGGGAGGGGAGCAATGTTCAAAGCAGGAGAGCCCCACCGATGAGAAATCCACCCCAGGGAGGATGGGGGAAGCTTTGCGGAGCTGTTTCAGACAAGGTGGGATTGGAGCCCAGCACAGCAGCCTCCCAGCGCTAGGAAAGCACAAACCCAGAAGAAGCAGAGCTTTGGCCCGAGAGGAGAGCCCCGGAGAGGAGAATGTCTTGAGCGAAAGCAGGCTACCCAGCGAAGAGGAAGAAAGAGGTTTGCAGAACAAACCTGCCATATTTTCAAAGGTGAGTGTTGCTGGGGCATTGCTACGGGAATCACACTCTTGATACCTCACCCAAGTCTTGTCCAAATCCTCCATGAAGCCGTTCTCGTGGGACCTGAAAGCACAAGGAGACAGGACAGAGTAGTCACCAGGGACCAGCCACAGGGGCACACGCTCTTTGTGCCTTCACACCCTCTGTCCTAGGACTCTCCACTTGCCTGCAGCCCACAAACACGGGAAACAATGTGTGTGTGTATTGCTCTTGTGTGTGCATGCCTGGCTGGCTGTGTGTGTGCGCACACATGTGTGTGCGTACGGCTTTTGCACAGAGCGAGCGTGTGTGGCCTGTCTGCACTGGCTGCCTGCACTGCACGGGTTCCGTGCTGCCCTGGACACAGCCAGTGCTGCCACGAGCCACATGCGCAGTGCAACGGGTGAGGGGAGGTATCTACATCTGCCTGGGGCCACCAACCCAGGGCTGAGAGCCAGCGAGCTGGCTGGCTGCTGTCAAAGAGAGCCATGTGTAAGCTCAGTTCCCAAGGGGAGGGATGGAGCTGATGGGTGTAGGCAAGGCTCAGAGAGTGTGCTTGGAGGGAGGCTGCAGAGAGCTGACATGAACCACATCCCTGGTGCCCTCCAGCATGGTCCCCCCACCTGCCAGGGCCACTTGGGAGCTCAGGCAATGTAGGACCCGACTGTCTGGTGATCACCAGCATCCTCTAGACCAGGGCAGGGCCAAAACTGCTGCCTGGCAGCTCCCTGCTGTGCATGGTGAGGGCTGGGACAGCTCAGCAACCTGGTGTCACTGTTTGGGAGGAAACAAACCAGGTCCCCGCAGTGCCTGTCTCTGCCTGGACAGTGAGTGGGGAAGGGGGTGGAACAGAGTACAAGTCCCTCTGCACTCTCCTCCCTCTTGTTCCTGGCACATCCCCACTGCCTTCCTGGGCCCTGGGCTTCTCCATCCTCTCCCAGGAACATCAAGGACTCCTGCTGCCTCCTCAGGCTTCTCACATTGTTGTCCCATATCCCAACTGTCCATTGCCACCCATCCCCACAGTAAGGTCACTCCACAGATTGGGTCCCATGGCTCCCTACATTACTCTGGGTCCTGCCTGTGTCTTCCACGTCCTGCCCATCATAGAATCACAGAATGCTGGGGGTTGGAAGGGACCTCTGGAGATCAGCGAGTCCAACCCCCCTGCCAGAGCAGGGTCACCCAGGGCAGCCCACACAGGAACAGATCCAGGTGGGTTTGGAATCTCTCCAGAGAAGGAGACTCCACAACCTCTCTGGGCAGCCTGGGCCAGGCTCTGTCACCATCACAGTGAAGAAGTTTCTCCTCATGTTAAAGTGGAACCTCCTATGCTTAAGTTTATACCCATTGTTCCTTGTCCTATTACTGGGTACTACAGAAAAGAGATTGGCTCCTTCCATTTGACCCCCACCCCTCAGAAATTTATAGACAATAATAAGATCCCCAAGGATCCTCTCAGGACTTTCATCGTGGGCAGGACCCTGGTGGCTCCCAACCCTGTCTCTCCATAAAATGAATCTCACATGCCCCCTCCTGTGATTCTATCACCACATTCCTCTGTCTGCAACGGTTGTGGCATTTCTGAACTAATACAAAGAAACCCCTTTTTACCCATAATATCAGAGTGACTTGTGGCACTAGCTAACACCAGTATAAAAGCCCTGGTTGGACTCAGCAGGGGTCCTGACACATTTCGTTCCAAGAGCAACAGCCAGGGTTGAAAGAAAACCCCTGGGAGACCAAGCCAGGGCAGTGCCATGCTGTCAGCCAGGCTGAGCTCGCAGGGGTGAGTGGGGAGATGGCAGCACCCCTGCCCTGCTTACAAGGACCCGGTGCTGGGGGCCCCGGGGCTGCTCTCAGCCAGCTTTGCCCATGCTCCTGTGGCCGAGCCCTGTCCTGCCCTACTCTGCCCTCCCACCAGAGCTGCTTCCCCAGCCATGTCAGCCAGAGATGGGTCTGTGGGTGCCCACCCTGGCCACTCAGGCACGTCCCCTTTGTCAGGAGTGACACGGCAGCCCCCAGAGCCCCTGTGTCTGCAGAGGGTTTGGAAGGTGGGGTGGTGGTGCCTGGTGCAAAGCTACTGGTGTGCTAACACATGCAGCATGTGGGGCAAGCCCCATGCCAAGAGCTGTGTACGGACTTGAGGATGGCCAGGGAGACGTTCTGCTTCCACGGGCTGTCCTTGCGCATCCCGATCCCGAAGCCGGAGCGGAAGAAAAGCTCCCCCGTCGTCACCAGGTCACACTTCTGGGAGGCTTCGAACTCCAGCACTGCTGAGTCCCAGATGAAGGCATGGAGCTTGCTGGACACAGAGAGAGGACAGACAGGTAAGGATGGGTAGCCCGGCTTGTCTCCAGCACCAAGGGAGCAGCGAGGGTGCTCTCAGCCCTAATTTAAGCACTGATTAGCATCACCCACCTCCCAGCAGGGTCTGTACCTTTGGGAGGCAAAAGGCTTGGCAAAATTTTGAAGAAGTGTGAGGGGTTTGTGTGGGATTTGAAGCCACTCAGCCTGGCGTGGAAGCAAGCGCAGAGGCCAGAAAGGGAGATCAGGGCTGTGGCCAGGGCTCTCTGACTGTGCTTTTCCCCACATAGACATTGCTGTCTCCATCCAGAGACCTGGTACACACTAGGACTAGAAAGTTTCCATCCAGCACCAGCTGGGCATGTGCAATCGAGCCATGCTTTGACTGCAGCTCTCTCCAGGTTTGCATCAGCCCTGCTTGCTCCACCAAACCACAGCTCCCTGAAACTCTCCCCAACATGGCCAGGCAAGGTGCTGGCCCCACTCACTTGTCCCTCACTGCCTGGATGGCTTCGGCAGCGCTCTCGTAGTTGTGCTTCTCCATGTGCCGGTACATGGTGCTCAGCTCCACCTGCCGTCGGAAGTAGATGTCCACTGAGCTCTGCTTCACCGTGGCGTAGATGAACTTATCAGAGGGGTTGCGCAGCTGAAAGGCAAGGGCAGGGCTCCTATTTCTTCTGTCTTTCATCAACCAAACTGTCTCACCCCAAAGCTGTGTTTCCTAATTTCCCGTCTCCTTCAGGGACCTGTTTCCCAGAGAAGACTTTGACCTCGTCAGCAGAGCTGAAGATGCCATGGGGCAGTGGATGCTCTGGGACCATGGTGGTGGGGCAGGAGATACTATGGGACAGGGACACTGTGGCACTGAGGATTCAGGAGGCCTGTGGGTGCCATGGGGCTGTCAGTGTCATGGGCAGAAGATGCAGCAGGGTGTGGGATGCTGTGGGTCAGTGCTACTGTGGGTCTGCACTGCTGGGGTACATTCCTGAATGCCCAAGCTGATAAGCTGTGGCCGTGTCCTTGCCAGAGCAGGAAATGGGTTTGAGGCTTGCTGGTATCTGCTGAGAGTATTGACTGCACCGCAGGGACAATTTCATCAGCTATAACTCATCCATAATGAATAGTTTCCTCGTTGGCTAGTGCAAGCTCTCCAGGAACTGGCAGACAGTTTGGCTGGAGATGTGTTATTTCTGGACAAGTATTTTCCTGCTGATCCTTCCTTGTGTCTGTCCATTCCCACCCAGCACAGGGGCTCAAACCCACCAGCAACAGCCCCTTGCAGAACTACCCAGGGCTCAAGCCCCTGGAACAGCCCCACAGCCATGATAGAGCTCTGGGTACTACCAGCCACATTATATGAGCCAGGAGATACCCGCTGGAGGCATCTCCTGTATCCCTGGCCCAGAGGTGGAGAGGAAAGGAGAAAGCAAGCAAAGGGTCATTACCCGGGGGTCGTTAATGCCTGTAATTCTCTCCTCAGGCCGGTCTAACACCAGGAAGGCTGCCAGGTTGGCAGTGTATGAAGCCACAATGATCATAGCAAAGCCAGCCCACACCATGCCAAGAATACGGGCAGAGAAACTCCGGGGAGCACCTGGAGGGAGAAAGGCAAGGTCAGACTGGCACAACAAGGGCTTGACTTGGTCACCAAAGCCGTGTCCATCCCACATGAGGCCAATGGCAGCTGCAGATGTGCACCTCCTATCTGCTCTGCTGACAGCTGTGCAAGGAGCCTTGCCCAGGCCAACAAAAAACCAGCTCCTTCCAGTGCATGATGCCTCTCACCCTGGGTGGATGAGTAATCCTGGGCAGGAGAAGCAGCCCAAGAAAGACCTGTTTCCCATCACTGATGGTGAGGGGTGGCAGAATGGTCCTCACAAGTGTCTCAAGTGTGTCACCTCCAGCATCACCAAATCTTCTATCAGCCTCCTCCAGGGAAGGCTCGGGGGATGAAGTCCCCCCAGGGCACCAGCCCTGCTGCAGAGGGAAGCAGTGGAAGAGGGCACAGGCTTCTCCCCCAGCCCAGGGCCAAGCATCCCCACTGCATGCTGTGACAAAACACACCTTCTCCAATGCCAGAGTTCAGCAGGACTCCCCAGGAGAACCACATGGCTGAGGAGAGGGTCAGGGCATCTTCCTCTTCCTCCTCGCTGTTCACTTTGAACCGGCCAAATGGGCTGGAAAACAAGACAGAGAGCTCTTCTCACATCCCCTATCTGGGTTCCCAGAGCTCTCCACTGCGCCCTAAGTGTCCTGCTCAGCCCTGCATCAACTCATCCTTACAGACTCTGCCTGTGCCCCAAACAGCTCTTCATCCCTCATGTCCCACTGCATTGTAAAGCCCCTCTGATGATTTGCAATCCTGTCTGGCTCACACGGGTACTGGTCCCATCATACTTCCCTCTGAGCCAGAAAGATCACCTGACCCTGGCCTGCTCAAGCCCTTCCCACCAGAACATGGAGGGCTCACTGCAGATTGACTGCAAAATCCTCTGGGCACAGGGCTGAGGCAGGAACAGGCTCCTTGCCCTTCGGAGGAGATGCCTCAGGGCCAGGAAAGGGAACCAGTGCAGAGCCTGGGAGCTGACTGGTCGGCCATCAGCATGGCACCTAGTCTGACAGGATCATTCCCACATACCCAGTGCCAGGTACCCCATGTATTTGTATCTCTCAGCTGTGCAGAAGCCAGAGAGGCTGGGAGACTCAGCCCGGGACTGATGGGGCAGAGACTGTGGGTTCAGCTCCCGTGAGAGATTCCTGAAGGGCTGCAGGACTGTGCCTGAGTAAGACACCGTGAAGATCCAGGGGATGGTTCCCAGGAGCACCTCCCTGTCCCCTCCAGCCCTTGGGTGACTCAAAGTGTGCTCACCTGAATCGGTCTAAGAGGTACAACATCACTGCCACCACGTGCACGGACAGCCCCACCAGCAGCCAAAGCGTGCTCTGGAAAGGCTGCATGAATGAGTCCAAGGTGCTGCGGGGGATTTCCTAGCACAGAGGAGAGAGGAGAACAGCATTGTACCTGCACCTTGCCCACCTGGCTGGACTCACAAGGGCCCTTGCCCAGTTCCCAGCTCCTCCTGCGTCCCACAACAAAGGTTGGGATTTGTGGTGGCTGCCCTGGGGTGGTCAGGGGCAGCAGCTGGAGGAAGTGGGCATGGTGTTGGCATCACAGGTCTGCAAGATGGGGGGCAAGGGCCTCCTCCCCTCTTCCACAAAACATCCCATCCCATCCCACCCCATACCTTCTTCACAAGGATGGTAAGGCCCTGGTACTTGAAGGGCTTGGAGAACTCAATGTACTGCGCCCGCTCGTTGTTGATGGTGAGGGGAGCCACAATCATGTCCGCTTGGCCACTCAGCAGCTCCCCCATCATCCCATTCCACTCCTTCTTGTTGCTGTTGTTAACCTGCCAGAGAGCCAGTGCAGGATCAGCCCACTGTCCTGACACCTGCCCCCACCAGCCAGGCCCCCCACCAAATGTCAGGCTCTCTGCACTGCCCTCCCACCCCCCACTGCTCCAGAGAAGGGTCTGGGGGTGTTTCAAGACATGATACAGGCAAAGAGACATCACAGGCTGCCCAAACTCACCCGCTCTTGGGTACCAAATTTACCATCAGCCACCAGGTGAACCTCGTAGGTGAAGTTCATCACCCCTGCCAGGCGGATGAGCAGGTCAATGCAGAAGCCGTAGCAGCACAGTGCCACTGTGGGACGGCCTGTGGGCAGGAGAAAATGGGAGGGATGAGTGGACACAGCCCTTTGCCAGAGACCTCATGCAGGATCCATGTCTGTCCCCAGCAAGAGCAGCTACCTGCATGGCCCTGGTTTCATATGGGATGCAATCACACTGTTCAGGCAGGACCATCTGCCTTGACCCCCCTCTCCCACTGCCTATGGGCGCTGTCGAGATGGGGGCAAAGGGATCTCATTCATTTGCTGTGTCCCAGTGAGGTGGGCTGAGTTGGTGCTACCGACCCACTGCTAGGGCAGCGGGGGCTTGGTGTGTGCAGGCTGTGCTGGAGGAGGGTGATGTGAGCCCAGCAGGTTGAACACAGCCCAGGACACAACTCGGGGCTGGGGTGGGGGGAGGTGTGCACCGGAAAGTGTGATGGGCACCAAGGGGGTACCCTTCAGGTGGGTTTGGGCAAGCCTGGTTTGCCAAGTGCCAAGCTCTCACTGCTCACCAGGAGCTCGCTCCTAGCCCTGAAACGGGCTTTCTGTAACAAAGTGGTTTGAAACTGGTGTTGTTAGTACCCTCACAGCAGGTACTAATGTGCCTCGGGGCTCTCACATCTGTTTGAGATCAAGGCAAATAAAATAAGAGCATTCCAGGAGACGGAAACATGGGATGTAATCCTCTAAAACATCCCTGGAGCCCACTTAAAAGAGAGACAGAGGGAAAGTAATCTACTGGGGTAAAAAGCTTGAATCCCAGTGCTCAGTTGCAGCAGAGCACCGCTGTGGGGCTGAGATGACAGGGGGCATTTTGGGGCTGAATGTGCTGTCACCTTTCTGCTCCTCATCCTCTGGGCCTCCTGTGTGACTGATCACCCTCCCTGGGGACCCCTTCTTGGGCATCAGATGGGTGTGCTGGGGGATCCACTGCACTCACCACCAGACTCAGTTACCTGGGATGGTCTCGTTTGGTCCAGTGCAGAAGACCTTTTTCACAGGATCTCCATTAATGGTGAATTCCTCCCTGCAGGTCCCATCTGCTTGTGTGGGCTTCACATACACAAAGGGCTCTTGGTGGATTGTCACAATCTGTGAGGGGAAACACAAACACCCACTTGTCCCCATTCGCCTCCAGAGCTATGTTCTCCTGGGTGGGACCTGGGCTGCCCTCTCCACGCAGGCATGTCCAGATACTGTGGAACCCTCCTCAGCTTCCATCTTGGCACATGAGACAGCTCAGCCCAGCAGCAGGACTTCGCTTTGGCACAGGGAACATCTGCTTTCCCTTCACCCAAGATAAGGAACAGCCCTATCAGCACCCTCCTCTGTGTGGCACATTCACCTTGGCCTCAGAGCCTTTCACACCCCTCTCCCTAGCAGCAGGATGAAGAGAGCCAACACTTAGTCAGGATTAGTGCCCTGAAAGGTGCTTTAGACACTGTCACACTGCCCCAGGCTAATGCAGATTTTTTCAGTCCTGCCCTGCACCTTTTCAGCAAAGCATCTGCACCACCTCTGCAGGACTAAGGGCGAAGGGAATGTGTGATAGCCCTTGCCTGGACAGTAGGACAAATGAACAGCCATACTGGTAGGACTAGCATGCCCAGAATCCAGTCACTAAAGTGGCTCTTGGGCTGCACTTAAGGAAAGGGCATGAGAAACAAAGCATGAGTGGAATGGCATCTCCAATTTCTGGCCATCAGCTCTTCAGGGATTTCCTGAGCCCAACACGGCAGTCACCAGCCCACCCCACTCTGCTACCTTGCTTAATCTCCTTTTGAACCTGCTGCTTTCTGGCCTCTGCCCTGCCCAGCAGCAGTGGGCTCCAGAACTGAACTACGCCTTGGCCAAAGGACCCATCCTTGCATGTCCTGCAAACCAAGCCATGAGGAATGGTGAACAATTTATCTCTCCATCCCTTCTCTGCTGTTCTGTCTCATATCCCCTTTCCAGCTGCCTCTTTTCAAACCAAAGAATGCCTGCTGCCCTGTCTAGCTTGTCTCCATCTGGAAGTTGTTCTCTAGCTCTGAACACCCTCCAGTACCTTCTCTCAGTTGTTCTGCTATATTCTCTGCACTGGGTTTGCAGATGCTGCTGGCAGCTGCAGAGGCAGCAGTGGAAGTGGGAGGCAGATAAAGTCACAGCCCTGCTTGCAGAGAGCTGAGGAGACTCACCACCCACTAATGCCATTTGCTGTTACCTTCAACTTGGTTGACATCTGATAGCCTTGAGGTTTCTCGGTTTCTCCTCCTGGCCAGATAATCTTCCGGTCGTTGGTCAAGACCTTTGATCAATCCCAGAGGAAGAAGACAGACATGAGACCATAGGCAGACAGCCCAGTTCACACAGCCCTCCTACCCAACCTCTCCAGGTCTGTACGTACATGGCTGCCATTGTAAATCCCAACTTGGACCAGCTTCCGATTCTGCAGGTTCATGATGCTGTAGTTGGCAAACTTCCTGTCCCCATCCTCATTGAACTCCACCCGTCCGGTGACACCTTCTGAGTACTTGGAGGACATCAACACCCTATGGAGGGAAACAGAGTGAAGCCAACCTAGAAAACCTGCTGTGACACCTAGGAAGGTGTCAGAAAGGCAAATGCTGTCTCTCAGTTGCCTGCCATACACCCACAACCCTGTAGAATTCCAGTCAAGGCTGCCTATGGTCTGTTCATAGACCTGTGGTCAGCCCCTCCTGGTGGATGGAGAGAGCTTCCCAGAGGTTGCACTACCATGTCTGTTGTCATTGCCCCTTGTTTCCCACCAGAACGGTTCCATTCCCTTAAGGCATGTGTTCCACAGCACCCAAGGACACCTTCCTCTGGTGGCCCCTTGGTAGCTGTGTCCATGCCACCACTCCTGGTGTTTCTGTCTGGCACCAGCCCATCACAGCCTGGGTAGTGCCCCAGGCATGCACATACACCCAAGGGGAGGACCAGGTGCTAAACCCTGCAAAGACAACAGTGAAGACACAAAAGAATTGCCTGAGCAACTTGCAGTGCACCATGGAGAACCACTTCACACAGCTCATGACAAACATTGCGCTGTTGCACAGGATGCCAGAGATTTTTCTAAAACACTTTTCGGGCTTTGCAGATCCTGTGCTCAACAGAACACAGATTTACAGAAGGGGCATGCCACGGGCACCACGACCATGTCTGCAGAGCGCACCCCCGGGCACAAGATCCCACTGCCAAAAGCAACACCCTGGTGTCGGGCTGCACACTGCAGAGAGCAGCCCTCACAAAGCCATGCTGCAAAGGGAACTTCTGCTCTACCAAGATCCAGAGGAGGTCCTTGTGGCTCCAGCATCTACAGTGACACAGCACAAACTCCCCCACGGCACCAAGCTGTGGTTTCTGGGGAACACGTGCAGCATCTGCTGACCACACTGCCCATGGCAGTGACACCCAACACTCACATGCTCTGGTCTGCTGAGACCCCACCACCCAAAACCACAGCACTGCTGTTTGCTACAGCAGAGAACAGCCTGTCCCATGCATGGAGAGCTCATGCCCCCAAGCCCTGCTTGCAGCACGTTGATCCATGCTGAAACCCTGAGATGTTCAGCAAGAGATGTGTCCACAGCACCGGGCTCCAATTCAACAGAAATATCCCCCTACCCTGATTTGGCAGAAAACCCATTTTCTCCTCTCTTTCACCAAGAGAAATAAGATCCAGACCAGAGGATATCATTCTTCTGTGGCCTCCAGATCTCTTCCTCCTGGTGTCATTCCCTGGTTGCACTGATCCCAGCTGCCCAAGCATTGCCCAGGAGAGCACAGGTTGGCATGGACAGAACTGGTGCCAGGCACCAGGATGATTCCTAAAGCACCTGGATGAACTGGGGGCAAGTGCCTGAGCCCATGTCCTGGCTAGTTTTCTAGGAGAGATGTAGTCCTCACACCCAAATCATGCAGGAGAGTCTGAGCAGTCCCGCGCCACATGCCCAAAAGCTTTAGTGATGGATAATTTTAACAAAGCTCCCGTGCTGCCCTTTTCCACATGCTCCCACCTTTTCCAGCTCTCCCCCAGCAGGTCCTCTGCTCCCTCCAGCAGGACCCTTCCCCAAATACCTCTTGAATAGGGGTCCCGTCTTCCAGATGTTGGTGTTGCCCACGCAGCCCCGTGGCGGGTCTGTGATATTCTCCTTCTCAAACAGGTCGTGCACAGCCTGGGCCACTATCGCGACAGCGTCGCTGATGTGGGCCGACTCATTCTTTCCATTGATGAGCTGCAAACCGATCACTCCTGCCGCGAGCAGAGGGGAGGAGGCAGGTCAGAAGGGCACACCGGCTGCTCCGGCATTGCTCCCACGCGTGGGGCTCGGGGGCCAGCAAGCACACAGTTACAGGGCTGAGGAACCCTCCTCAGATGCGGTTGGGGAAGTTTCCTGAGCTTCAGGCAGGGCAAGAAGCTGCAGTGGCATGGGGCTGGCACCATCCTGCCTGCTGGATGGAGACTGGGGACAGCTACACGCACAGCTGACACCCCGTGCTCCATCTTCATCCCCATCCCCTTGACCGAGCCTTTCTCCCAGGGGACAGTCAACTTGCAAAGCCCTGGCGAGCTGGATTTGGGGCATGGCAGTGTGGCCAACGCTGCTGTCTCCTCACGTGGGCAAAGGGAGTGGAAAGTAACGTATGGGACCCTCCACTCACTCAGGACCACCATGGCATCGCGTTCCCCCAGCCCAAGGGGTCCCCGGGAGGGCAGTTGCTGCTCGTCCCAGCTCCGAGCAGGCTCCTCCGAGCCTGGCTGACAGCGGGGCGGGTGCCTGCGGCGGGTGCCTACCATCAGGGGCGTAACGCAGGGCATTGCCCGATATCTCCCGTTCCCCCACCAGCCACACGTAGCCGGAGCCCGTCATATTGAGCATGGCTGCTGATCTGTACACCGTGGCCGCATCATCCTCACTGCAACGAGAAGAAGGGAACGGCAATGTGGCTCCAGGTGCCAGAAGGCCCCTTTTCTCCTGTGTCGGATCCCAAGGGGGTGGCAGGGCCAGGGAAAACACATCCCCAGGCAGCATTCCTTTGATAACTGGTTCTCCTGGGCGATGCCTAATTCCTTGGTGCAATGGGAACCTTTCTCACAGCATCATCTAATCGCACAGCAACCAGCACTGCTGAGCATCTGCAAATCTGGCCCGTTCCTTAGAGCTCACCATCTATAGGCACAGGGGCAATAAGACTTCCCTGCTTCACAGGTGGACCAGGATACACCACCAGTAACCACTGATGTTTCTGCAGCTGCTAACGCTTGGCAGGACAGCCAGGCATCTCAATCGTGCCCATGGCTACAAGCTCCCTGGCCAGCAGCACACACAGCACAACATCCACCGCCTGCTGGGACGTGGGGCTTTATCTGTGTTTTCTTCCAAGCTGATGGGGCTGATAAGCCCCAAATCTGCGCTGACTCCAGCGCTCGGCAGCACTGGGGCAAGGGGAGAGTGAGGAATTCAGAGCAGGAAGGGGAAATGATGGCTCTGCCTTACCTGGCAGAAAGGATGATGACACGAGCCTCCAGCTCCTTAGCCTCCAGCAGCAGCGATGTCACATTTTTGGTTCCAGGGTCAAACTGAAGCACTTTCTCAGCCTGTGATTAGTGTGAGCAAAGCTGGTTAGTGTGGGAGCCCCAGGACTGGTTGTGAGAGCCATGCTATCTAGAAAAGGGTCAAGAGAATTCATTAAACTGCACAAAAGTCTGCTAAATCAGGTTGGTTATAGCTACTTTTTTCTTTTTTTCTTGTCTTTTCTTTCTTTTCTTTCTTCCCTTCCTTCCTTTCTCTTTTAAGGTTTTGGCTTTTTGGTTTTGGTTTTTTTTTGGTTTTTTTTTGCACTGTGCATGCAAACTGAAGTCAATCAAGACCCAAAAAGAGGCGTGCATTGTACAGGAAAGAGAAAAAGGCTTTGAAATGCAATTGAAAACTCAAGCGAGTGTTGTTTTTCAAAAACATGGGAAATGAAAAAAACATATTGCACAGGGTTAACCTTTGGGAGTAAAAGTGAGCAACTTACACCAAGGAACCGTTTCCTTTGGGGAGGAAAGGGGGTTGGTTCAACTTTTCAAAAAAAAAAAACAAAAAAAGAAACTTGCAAGTTAATTATTGGTTCACATGCATGTTTCAAAAAGAAATCCTTCCAGGGTCAGCTGGCTAGGTTTCCATTCTCAAGTCCAAACCAAACTATCTCAACATAAAAACGTGCTACCAAGAAACATAGTCATGGATCTTTTTATTTATTTTTTTCTTTCTTTTCTTTTCTTTTTTTTTTTCTCTTTCTCTTTTTTTTTTCTTTTTTTTAATTTTATTTTTTCTGGTGGCTGTGGCTATTTTTTTCATTTGCTAGTTAGGTTGGTGGGCGGCGTGCATTTCCATGCATATATACCTTGGGTCCTCGCTTGTTGTCATAGGAAAGTTGGTCGAGGTTTTCATAGTTCCTTTTTTTACTCTGATGAATAATGTGCACAGAGAAAATATGTAGACACAGAAGAATATTATAAACAGTTGAAAATGACGTGTAGTAAAGCAATCCAACATCCACCTCCTCCTCCACTGTTTGCTAAAGGGTCTCTATAACGCTGGAGCTCGCAAAAACCACTATCAGGAGAGAGTGCCTCAGCTCTGACGGGAGCGTCACGGTGCAAAGCCGTACCGGTTAGAGCAAGCCTGAGTGTCAACGCTGTTGCGATGCAGTTGCATTTCCCTTGTGGGACTGGGGAATTCTTCAGCAAGAGATTTTTATCTTACACTCAGAAACAATCTACGCGTCTCTAAGGGCCTAAGTGGTGGGATTTCCATGGAATTACTGTGGAAGTAAAGGACAAAATGTTGTGTACGGAAAGTGCTGGATAAAGGCAAACTTACAGTTAAGAGTATTAGCATTACTACTGTCACTGTTATCATCACAACCCTGTTCACTCTAAGAGAGTTCACAGCAAGTGAGGTGTCTCAGCTGAACTTCTCACCTCCTGCAAGGAGGGAGCAGCTTTTTGGAGCTCTGTTGCCATCCAAAAGAGAAAGAAAAAGCTCTCTACATCCCGTGTCAGCTCAAAGCGTGGAGATATGAAGCAATGGTGATCATGGGATGACATTGCAGCTTTTACCTGGTGCCTGGGGAGGGCCAAGGACACCCTGTGGCTCTGCGGCACATGGGTGGCCCTGGGAGGTGCAGCTGCTGGAGACCACAGTGTCCACATCCTGGCTCTACATGTGGCTATTGGGGTTGACTGCTTGGTGGTCTCCACACTGCTGGCTGGAGCATCACACCTGGACTAGGGGCAGGTGGCTCAGCGTGTGCTGACCCTGCAAATAACAGACCAGAGCAGAGAGCTGCTCTTCTCCTTGTCTCCTGCCTGAGCCACTTCTGCGGCTTGGCCCCAGAGGAGTCAGGGGCATGAAACCTACTTCTGGAGGTTTCCTCTCCTCCAGGCAGTGTGCTGAGGTCAACAGCCTCTGCCCTCAGGAGACTTGCCCTGCAGCAGTGTGCACAGAGCCCCACAGATCTTCCTGGGAGCAGCCCCTGTGGTCAGACCAGTAACATCAACCTGATGGTCACCTGTAGGATGATGCTTGACAGGTTTTGGTGGGACATAGTCTGACCTCTTCTTCTTGGCCCTGTTCCACTCCAGCTGGGCATCCCTGATCTGTGTGTACGGAGTACAGGACACAGCTCTATTCCAATCTCCATTTCACAGCATCTTATGGCAACGGCAACTGATCCCTGCCAGGAACCTGACCCTTTGCACCCCCGTAATGCAAGGGTTCATGTTCCCAGGGTGTTCCTTAGGCAGACAGGTTTTATCTCTGGATGTTGCTTTCCAAACTAAAGAGCTTGCCTCTTCTTGAGCACTCAGACCAGTCTTTGAAAGGATGTTTTGCCAGGTCTCATTTCTGTGCAGCTGTGTCGTCTTTCTTCTCCTTGGACACAGCCTGACAGGTTTTTCATTGATCAAAGTCAGGTCCTTGCAAGGAAAACTGTCTGACGAGATAAAATCTGCTTGGAGCCCACATCTGCCTTCACTTCTGATGATGTTCTCAGTGAGGCTTCTGAGAGTCTGCTCAGATGGCAGCAAGACCTGGAGTACCAGCTGCCTCCAAGGAGAGCAGAGCTGCAGCAGGACAGCATGGATATTCTTGAGTGATGAGATATTGGCCACTTCTCAGGCACATGTCATTTTATCCAGCAACTTGGTCATCCATCTTGCAGCCTCCAGCCACGAATCACCTTTTGTGCCTGGGATGTGCTGGCACTTTTCTCACCAATCGGGTGAGCAAAGTGAAGCAGAGTCTCAGGTGCAGCAAAGCTGGACCTGATGGCATCTGATCCCTCTGCCTTGTCCTGTCACTAGCCCTATTGCCAGAGCCACTCCAGTAATGTCTCCTCTCCTGCCTGTTTTTCCATGTGGTCCTGCAGCCCTTCCCTGCTCCTCAGCCCATGTTTCACACAGAGACTCACAAATTCAAAATTCACCATGTTCTCCATCATTCACTCAAAAAATTACCACTTTCATGAACACCACTGGCCCAGAGAAAGGGAGTCAGCACACCAGGGACCTGCCACCCCTGACTTGGACAAACTCTGATTTTCACAGCATCTGGCACTCCCTCCTGAACCCCAGCAGTGTTGGTGCAATGGTGGCCTGCCCCAGATGAATGAGCAGGGCTGTACTGGAATGAAGCACTCCAGGCTAAGAGTTACTGCAGGCAGACCTAAAACAAGGCTGGCATGAGGGGTGTGCCAGGGCTGGCCAGCCTGGCCTGACTGTTGGGCTACCTGAAGTGCAAATCCATGCAATGGTGCCTGAGTGACATCCAAGGCCAGCACAGACTCTGGATGACAAGCCATGCTCAAATTCAAGAGCTCAGGTGGGCAGGTGAGCCTCTGACCTATAGCAGATCCCTCAGGGGTTGTGATCCAAGCCTTGAAGAGGTCAAAAGCAGATATTCTGTCTGCTCCCTCCCCATGGACCAGGCTGCCCTTGAGGAGGTTGGGGAGGTGTCCAGGGTACCACCACCACATGGCATGAAGAAAGTCAGCACAGCAGTGACTAGAAGAGCAATTAGCAGAAGAGGTTGAGGAAGACAGGAAAGCCCCAACAGAGATATCTACCACCTTCAAGATCAGTCAGTTTGACCAGAGCAATCTCCTCAAAGAAAAAAGAAACAAATTGCAGTGGCACACTCCAAAGGGAAGACAAGACCACCAAATACCACAGAGCACATGCCCCAGGCTGGAGAACAGCCAGGGCATTTGCAGTAGCCCAGTAGCTGCTAGGAGACACCAAGACATGTTGTAGATGCAGTCGAAGTGTGGGGCAGGTCTGAGGACAGAACCTCCCTCCCAGCATCTTTGAAGCACCAGTTCTCAAAGGCTTTCCCGTAGGATGGGCAGGCTGAAGAAGAAATACACCCTGTGCCTGGGAGCATTGCATGGAGCAAGCAGAGAGTGGAGGCATGAGAGAGAGCAGCAAAAGGGGATGCGCAGGAGCTGTAAGAAAACAGAAAGTGGAAATCAAAAGATGTGAGGAAAGGGATGACAGACTGACAGTGGGAACAACCTTTCCACAGCTGTCCCTGGGTGAGGAACACTGTGCTGGGAAGAGGCTTTGGAGAAAAATAGAGGCCCACTGTCACCCAGTGGGAAGCTGCCTTTGGAGGCAGGAGGATCCCACTATGGCTGGTGGCTCACAACCATCTAGAATGCAGCAAGGATGAAACTTCTTGGAAGCCACCTCCAAAACCATAGGCTTGTTGGTCACTGTGACTTGTGCCTGCACCCCTGCATCAGTTGTTCTTCCAGTGGCTTGACAATAGGTGACAAAGAGCAGTGGCAGGCTGCTCTCCCTGGTGTCTCAGCTCAGACACCAGCTCCAAGTCTATGGTCACATCTCTTCAACAGCCAACTGCCAAATGTCCAGCAGCTGATGGTGGGGTTGGAGAAAAACAGGTTGTGATCCCTGCCTGTGACTCAGGAAGGGACAGCCAGAAACTGGTGCCTGCCTTGACGCTGCTGGAGGCTTAGAGATGGGCTAAGACTCTGCCCACTCAAATGGGACTTCACCCTGCCCCAGGTAAGAGGGCATGCTGGGACTTCGTCATAGTGCTGGAGGTGTGTTCTTGCCTTCCAGAAGCACTGCAGCTGAACAGCTCCCTGTGCTCTTCCCTGCTTGTCTTGAACGCTTGCTCGGTCCTTTTACTCAACGGCAGCCAGTCTGTGGTAGTCCTCCTGAATTTCTAGCAGGCTGGGGGAACCTCCCCTGGCTCCCTCCCTGCTCCCCGCGGGGCCCCGTGTGTAGGTGCAGCGCACCCTCCTCGGCAAAGCCGCACCCGCCCTCTCGTACAGCATGGGGTGTCAGGAAAGCAGCGTTTGGCATGTGCTTCAATGGAGATGGGGACGGGGCATCAGCCTGCGGCCGCAGAGCCCACAACTTTACGGAGAGGGTGCGGGACACCTCCGAGCATCGCTGCGCTGGATACCCTCGCCCCTCCTAAGCCACTAAGGTGAGCTCCGGTTAGCCAATTCAAGAAGCTGCTTTTCGGGGTTGGTTTGGCACTGCTGGGTCTGCCTGGCCCCTGGGTGGCTGTAACGGGGCAGGTGCTTCCCTAAGCTGAGCGACTGGTCCTCTCCTTAGGTGGGAATCTTGGGCGAGGCATTTGCAGAGCTCCAGGTTATCCTTCCCTTCATTTTGTAGTCGATTTACATGTAGGAGATTTTGACCATGGCAAAGCAAGTGAAATGAATAAAGTACAAAGTTCTGTCAGGTACTAGTCAGACACTGTTGATGCTTTAAGCATGTTAGCCATGTTACAATGGAAAGAAAAGGTGTTTTACATACAGAAATCTACATACATACAACAGCCCGAGACTTCTAGTTTTGTTGTTGTTGCTTAAACAAAGCTACAAGACAATGTTCAGGAACTGACCTTGGACTCTCTCTCCTCCAAGAGGGTCTCCAGCTTCTTCTGTGCAGCACGACCTTCGTGGTCGTCACTGACTATCAGAATGACGTGATTCCAGTTGAAGACTCTCATCATCTCAAACCAGACGTTGGCCTGGTGAGAGTATGGTGGGACCGTGCGCAAAAAGGACAGGTGGATGCTCTGCAAGGAAGAACAAGAGCTCAACATAGACTGGTTGGGTTGTCAGGGTGCCTCTCAGGGACCTAGTTTGAAGGGACAGGGCTGAGATCACAAGGCCAAAGAAACAGAGCAGCAATTTTTGGTAGGCCTCTGGGTTGCACACCTTGACTAAGGTCTGGGACCTGCACCCCTTTCTTCTAGCTCAGAAGCAAACCCTGGCTATGATTCTGCACCTCTTGGTGGTTAACCCAGCACACGGCAAAGAGGATTTTCTGCTCTGCGGTCTGTGAATGCACAGTGAGGAGCAGCCCATCCAGCAACATTCAGTGCAAACATAGCCTTGCCTCTTGACTTTTTGAAAATAGTACTGAGCAACGGAATTTAAAAAGAAAACAAATTCCCTTCGGAGAGAGACAAGGAGCAGCTGTGGGTACTCGCAGGTCCATCTTAGCTATCTGCCATGAGAGAAGTTCAGAAAAGCAGTTTTATAACGTGCTGTTTGGCTGTTTCTAGGTCAGCCTGTTCTGCAGCAGCACGCAGGAGGAGGCAGCTCCGGACTCACGCCCCAGCTAACTTATCTGATTTGGTTAAAGACATCGTTATGGTTGGATGATTGGCCAATAGCAATTCCAGCCTAATTAAGTACAGCACTCTTATGGGAGCAATTCGACCAAAAGCTGTCACTGACAGGGAGGTTTCAAAAAAATGCAGCTTTTCCAAAAGGCCCTAGAGTCAAATGTTAGAAAATGAAAGTGCTTATGCTCAGCGTGGATGCTGCTTGACAAACCAGCTGAGTGCTGGAGAGAGGCAGAAGTCTGAAGGAGAGGAAAAAAAGGCAAGCACCATAATTTATCTTTTTTTTTAAGGCTGAGATAGTCCTCTGGACCAAACAGGGCTTTTGCAAACCTGCTCATCCAGAGACCAGACCCAGCATGGGTCAGAAATAGTCTGAATGGGCCAAAGTGATTCACATGGGAAGGGAAATGGCATCATGCCCACCATGGACCCCCGTGGGAAGAACAGCCAGACCAGGTAATGCCTTTTCCTCACACTCAGCACAGTGAAAAGTCAAACCAAACTATGCAACGTACAGAAAACAGTGCAAATCCCCTGTCATGGTCAGGTCTCTCTGCAACTGGGACAGGGGGTCCGTGCTGCTGCCCTGGCCCAAAACACAGAAATGATGGAGGCAGCAGCAAAACCACCAAAGCACTAGAAACATTCACTAATTACTGAAGAGCCTGAGAGGAGCTGTGGATGTTTAAAGAAGGAAGTGAACCAGGAGAGCCATAAGAAGTGCCTCAGAGCTGCAGTTTTGTCTGACTGATACAAACATTGCCAATTACACAAGAGCAGGGGAAATACAGCTCACCCCACAAGCCCAATACTAAGCAATGGGATTGGGAAGAAACCCCACAGGGACAAACAACGAAAGCACAACTGTGGTCTCCACAGCAACATGGTGCTCAAGCTCTCTTTGGAGTCAGTGGAGATGCCCAAGTATTTCCAGGTCCAGCGCCACAGCTCGGGCCAGGGGCACAGAAGATGGGTAATTTTTAATCCCTGAGTATTTTTAATTGGTTTAAGGACATTCAGGGAAAAAGAAAATGGAAATTGAAATGGAAATGGCAAAAAATCAGAGAAGAGTATGTAAATTAAAAAATATCGGAATAGTTAGTAAAAAAAAATAAAAAATCAGAAAACTGTAGCCTACGAAAAAATCTAAATTGTAACTTAAAATTATTTCAATCCTTTTTGAAATGAGAAGGTCTTTGAAATCTCATAGCATCACAGAATGGTGGGGGTTGGAAGGGATCTCTGGAGATCATCGAGTCCAACCCCCCTGCCAGAGCAGGGTCACCCAGGGCAGCCCACACAGGAACAGATCCAGTTTCAATATTTCAATACATTACACCAAATTATTTTATAGTTTCCCAACTATCTTGCACAAATGCTGTTTAAACTGACTGTGCCTTTCTTAAGTGTTCAAAATACGTATCACTAGGTTCAGAGGAACAAATTTTACTGCAGAGTTGCTGGAAACTTGGTTTAACAGTTTGGGCAGATTTGCTTTCTGAGGTGGTCTCAAAAGGGTCATGGACTTGCTGTGAGGGTATCTCAGATCTCAGATTATGGAATTGTATTTTTCTTAATAGGATAATGAAGAATAACTAATGACAAATGCTAGGTCTAGATTTCAGGGTGAGAACTCACATTCCATGCTCAGTTTCTGAAGCAGCCGAACTCCTGAACTTCTCTGCAGGGCCCAAAGATTGGCAGAAAAATTAGAGTCCCCCAAAGGTTAACAAGGCCAAGCTGGGATGTGCAGAGGCACATGCTGTGACTGCCCACGGGGCTCTGGCAAACCCCTCTGAAACCCAGCACAGAGCTGTCCTGGCCGTGCAGGGCACGGGCACACGGGACTGTCCTGTGGAGTGTCTGGATGCAGTGAGTTATGCATCACAGTCAGCCTGGTTTTAGGAAAATGAGTGCTACATAGACCTGGTTTTTTTAACACAGCCTCTGTGAGCCAGCTGTCACTCCTTTCAGCTGCACGGCTCCTCAGCGCTGTCCCTGATGCACTGCTACAAGTGCTCAAACTCTGAGCTGTCATGGGTCATAACCTGCTCCCCTCAGATCAGGCACACATTGAAAAAAAATGCTCCTAATTTCAGATCAGCAGTTCGCCTTGTAAGACGTTTTGCAGGATTCACATTTGCTCTCCTCTGAATGTGCTTGCTGCCTTCTGGGAGGGCTGGGATGTGAGCATGGGAATCATAGAATCATCTAGGCTGAAAAAGTCCATCAAGATCATTGAGTCCAACCATCAGCCTTACTCTACATGTCCATTGCTGACAGCAATCCTGAGCTAAGGATCAGCTTTCTGCACTATCTTCCCGTGTCCCACTAACACCTGAGTGCTCAGCCCTGTGCTCCCTAACTCGATTCTGTTTCTGCAAAAACTAAACAGATACAGGTTGGGATGGAATCCAGGCTTCCAAGTGGAATCAGGTCAGCAGAAACCCAAGGGGACAGAAACTAAATGCGCTGGGAGTGAGTGTGGTTATGACGCTGGGAACATGTGCTGGGTCAGGACTCTTAGGAACTACAAATTGCTAGTGGTACTGACTTGGTTGATGTGAGTACATATGAAGAGGAGCTGAGTTTGAGTAGATCACAGGGTCATAGAATGTTAGGGGTTGGAAGCGACATGTGTGTGCATAGGCGTGTGTGCAATCAAGGGCTCAGTGTATGCAGAAATGTGAGCACATACATGCAGAAAGCATGTGTGTGCATGTACCCATGTAGGGACTGTGCTTGGGTGCTTGAATAGCTGTGCACAGATGTCCTGGTTTGAGTGAGAACAGAGCTAATTCTGTTCAGTGATTTTACTTTTTCAGCTCAGTTCTTCTAACTAACTGCACTTTCTGAAGGTATCAGCCTGTT